>JAQZBX010080093.1:0-13876 GCA_029593785.1 Cabassous unicinctus
TAGATATTATAATAAAATAAACCTGAAATAAGACCACACTATTGCTGGAGCAGAGGATCTTGATCCCAACTAGTTTATATCTCATTTATGCCTTGATTAATTTTTTAAATCATCTTTTTTTTAGACCAACAATCAGCTTCAGTTAATTACTCTGGTTCAACCCCACAATTATACCACCTAAGGATTGATATTCTGTCTTAGAAATTGATGAAGAACTTTTCAAATTGTCCCAGATCTGGATCATGAGCTTTCCAAATTCTCATTGTGTATTCTAGTGGAATTCATAGAATGGATGGTCCTAAAAATCTTATCTCTCACTCGGTCTCTTATACCCATTCAAATCCTTTCTATTTTGTATATTGTTAATGATATTATTTTGTGTTTATTTGGCTTTTAACATGGTACTTTCAGAGATACTGACAAGTTTATCTTTGGAACATGTTTGAAAGTTGTAGCTATGAGCACTTGTGCAAATGTGTGTCTGTTTCTTTGTGTGTAAGATTGATGCTGTGAAAGAAGGAATAATGGAGGAGCATAGTGAAATCATTTTGCAGAAGAGAAAACTGAGTATTGGATGTTATATAGCTATCTAAATTCACCAGTTGAAAGAGTCAGGGTATGCCTCCTCAATGTAGCACTCTTAGACAAGACAGTGTCTTACCAAACAGTGCTTTCCAACCAAGGCTTGGCAATGAATGTACCCTGTCAAACCACACCTAGGGGCATCTATGGTTGTCTTCCTAGAAACATTCAATGCTGAGGATAGACTAGTGTACTGGTCCCTGAGCATCCATGGTTTCCCTTTGTCTCTGCCTTTGCTTATTAGAAATGTGCTAATTTTTTATCCAAATTCTTTTCATATTCATACTCATCTTAATTTCAAAATTTTCCTTAGATCTCCCTTGAACACTACCTTCTCTGAATACACAATAATATGTCATAATAGAAGAGCTATTATTCACTGAGTACCTATAAATGTAGGCACTCCTAAACACATTTGTTTTGAATCTTCAGAAAAAATTGGGGAAAATCATTACACTGGATTTTTTCAAATATTTGGATATCTTCACAAATGTTATCACACCATGATTCCAATTCTGATCTTTCTGATTGCAAATTTTCTCTTCTTTGTATCCTGACCTTACACCTCCCCTCTTAACAATTTCTTTGCATTTTTTTCTACAACATTATATTATCTTTCATCTCACAATAAGTAACTCTCTTCCCTATATGCAATCACAGTAACTCACCTTTTATTTCTGGTAGTTAGTGGTAAAATGTGTTGTATATTCCTTTTTTCCTTTCCAATGACATTTAAATTTTGTGAGGACACTGATTGTGCTCTATAATATTTCATATCCAGAAAACTTGGAACAGTGAAGGAAAGTGCATATAGTGGAACTCCAATGAGGATTTGTTGAATAAGCAATAAAATAATGAAGAAAATAGTACAGTTTATGTAGCTAATTTAGGGGGCAGAAGGGAAGGCTTCAAATAAGAGCTTTGATAAAGACCCTGAAGTAAAGAGCAGTGGAAGGAAATGAGAAATGCTCTGTGTGTGTGTGTGTGTGTGTGTGTGTGTGTGTATCGGTGTGTTAGATTATTGCATTTGTGGAGATACTTTACTTGTGTACCTCCAGCACCTACAAGATCCCTGGACCTAAGTCATCAACCCAAAACCACTGGTCAATTTTGACTGTTATAGAAAAACTATTTAATCCCATCATAGTTAATAGTCATGCATCCACTCATTTTTCTATCATCTATTCATTTAACAATTAATTACCTGTATGTCCATTTTTATATTAATCACTGATTTTGTAATTCATCCATTCCTTTCATAAACTTTCTTTACATTTCTTTATTCCTCTATAATTTATTTATAAGTGTGTCTTGTCTTTTTTTATTTATTAATTTTTATTGCAGGTAAAAATCAAATTTTTCACAATACAAACCAATATTTGTAAAATGATATATAAATATATATGCATATATGTACATTTGCTTACATTAATGTTATTTTTTAATAAATATTTTAAAAGATGCTTAGATTACACAAATGCCAAACCAAAACCACAGGGATTCCCATGTTCCCCACCTCCCACACCTCCCACAACATCCCACATAAACATCTTTCATCAGTGTGGCACATCACCTGCAATGGATATACACATCCTGGGGCTTTGCCACAAACCATAGACCACAGTTCACATCGTAGACCACACTTTCTCCCACACAGTTCTGCATGATATGTGCTTATGACTCATAAGGCTAGTCATCAATAAAAAGAACCCATCAGTGGACCCTTCTCTTTTGCCAGACACTGCCCCTAAACTCGGGGGAAATTTGCTGCTCCCTTGGAGAATATGGCGGAGCTCTCCAGACTGGGAATTCAGTATTCTCTCATTCATTGAGTGATTCTCCACCCACTGTGACCATGCCCCTCCCCTTAATCATTTGAACAATTTTATATCTCTTTCATGTATATTCAGGTGAACTTCCTCCCATGAAACCCTCATCCCAGATACCCCCCACCAACGATCCTCTCCCGCCCCCATTGTAACTCTTCTGTGATCTAAACCTTCCTTGAAGATGAAGCCCATATAATAGCCAAATACAATTAATAGGAAAATGAAATAATAATGATAAGTTTAAATGTAAGAGAAAAATACATGGATACTTAAAAAACCCACTAAAAATAAAATAAAATTAAAGGATTGGGATATTCAAAAAATGGGAAAAAACAAAAAAATTAAAAAACATTTTTTTTAAACATTTTTCCTTTTATCACTGCATTATCAGGTGTCCAGTCTGTACTGTGGCACGTTCCCCCTCTCACTCTCCAGTGTCTCCAAAATTTTCATTTAATTTTCAAAGAAGTTTTAGGTCACAGCAAAGTCACATACAGAATACTAGAGACTCTCATATACCCAACCTCCACCCCCTTTCCTCACCCCATATTAAAACCTTTTTTTATGTGGATGGTAGCATTGTTATAACTGTTAGTTATAACAGATAGTGAAACATAGCTACTAAATATTGTCAATGGTTTACAGTATAGTTTACAATTTAGATGATACAGTTTAATAATTTTTGATGATATTTACCATGTCCTGTGTCCATCACTGTAAGTTAATAAAAACATTTCCCCTCACCACTAAATACCCTCTTTTTGATCTTTTCTGTTCCTTCCTCCCCATCCCCCTAGGGCACATGACACCCCCCTGTCTTGACTCATTGGATGACAAGATTCATAGTTACATGCAACAAGAGGTCTTGACATGCTGATTGTCCTCCCTTATTAGGATCCACCCTTGGTCCTAAGAGACATCCACCTGTCTGTTTCTGGGTGAATCGGTGCTCCCAAAGATGGGGGTCCATCTCCTTCCCACTCACCTTGTGGGCCTCCACTCCCTGACACAACATATTATGACAGCATGAACACTCACACACTCCCCTGAAGCCTACTCCATATGTGCCATGTACTGAATGACCCCCAACCTACACCCTAAACCAGTGACACTACATTGTTTCCTGCACTTTCAACCTCATACCCACAAACCCTGTGTTCACCTTGTCCCTCTCCCATCTCTCCACCCAGTATCCTGGGTATTCTAACCCACCCTTCCTAATCTACCCACCTGCCAACACTGCACCACCAAACCCAGTAATATCACTATCCACCTGTCTTATCCTTCAATATGCAACTATATTCTATCACTTTACCATAGATTATGTCCATATGGGTGATGGATCACAAGCTTCTCTTCTCTTTCTCTCTCTTGCTAACCTATCTTTCAGACAATGGTTCTCAAGACTGCCCACTTTCCTCAGTTCAAATCAGTGAGGTCATGTACTGTTCATCCTTCAATGTCTGGCTTGCTTCACTCAACATAAGGTCTTCAAGATTCATCCATGTTTTTCCATGTGTTACCACTCTATTCCTTCTTACAGCTGAGTAATATTCCATTGTATGCATGTACCTCATTTTGTTTATCCATTCATCTGTTGGTGGGCACCGGGGCTGATTCTAACTTTTGGCAATTATGAACAATGCCACCATGAACATTGGTGTGCATATATCTGTTCTTGGCTTTGCTTTCAATTCTTCTGGGTATATACCCAGCAGTGGAATCGCTGGATCATATGGAAGATGTATTGTTAGTTTTCTGAGGAACTGCCAGACTGTCCTCCACAGTGGATGGACCATTCCACAATCCCACCAGCAGTGGATGAGGGTTCCTATTCCTTCCCATCCTCTCCAACACTTACAGTCTGCTGTTTTTTTAATAGCTGCCATTCTGGTGGGTGTAAGATGGTATCTCATTGTAGTTTTGATTTGCATTTCCCTAATAGCTAGCAATGTTGAGCATTTTTCATGTGCTTTTTAGTCATTTGTATTTCTTCCTTGGAGAAGTGTCTTTTCAGGACACTTGCCCATTTTTTAAATGGGTTGTTTGTCTTTTTATTTTCAAGATGTAGGATTTCTTTATATATGCAGGATATTAGGCTCCTGTCAGATATATGGTTGCCAAATATTTTCTCCCATTAGGCAGGCTGCCTTTTTATTTTCTTAATAATGTCCTTTGAGGTGCAGACATTTTTAATTTTGAGGAGATCCCATTTATCTATTTTTTCTTTTGCTGCTCATGCATTGGCTGTGAAGTTCATGAAACCATTTCCTATTACAAGGTCTTGTAGATGCTTCCCTATATTATCTTCCAAGGTCTTTATGGCTTTGGCTCTTATATTTAGATCTTTGATCCATCTTGAGTTGATTTTTGTATAAGGTGTGAGATAGTATTCCTCTCTCATTCTTTTGGATATGTCTATCCAGTTCTCCAAACACTACTTGTTAAAGGGGACATTCTTTCCCAACTGAGTGGGTGAGGTGGCCTTGTTGAATATCAGATGACTGCATATTGAAGGATCTATATCAGAAATCTCAATTTGGTTCAATTAGTCAGTATGTCTATCCTTGTGCCAATACCATGCAGTTTTGAGCACAGTAGTTTTGTAGTATGTTTTAAAGTCAGGTAGTGTGATACCTCCAACTTCATTTTTTTTTTTAAATATGTCTTTGGTGATTTGGGGCCTCTTACTTTTCCAGTCAGGTAGTATGATACCTCCAACTTCATTTTTCATTTTCAATATGTCTTTGGTGATTTGGAGCCTCTTACCTTTCCAAATAAATTTTATAGCTAGTTTTTCAAGTTCCTTAAAAAATACACTGTTGATTTTTATTGGGATTGCATTAAATCTCTAGATTAGTTTGAGTAGGATAGACATCTTGATGATGTTTAGTCTTCCTATCCATGAAGAGGGAATATTCTTCCATTTATTTAAATTTTCTTTGATTTCCTTTTAAAGTGTTGTATAGTTTTCTTTATATAAGTCCTTTGCATCTTTAGTTAAATTTATTCCAAGGTATTTGATTCTTTTAGTTATTATTGTAAATGGTATTTTTTTCTTGATTTCATCCTCAGATTACTCATTATTGGTGTACAGAAATGCTAATGATTTTTCAGCATTAATCTGATAGTCTGCGACATTACTGAAATCCTTTATAAGTTCTAGAAGCCTTCTTGTAGATTTTTCAGGGCTTTCTACATATAGGATCATGTCGTTTGCAAATAATGAAATTTTTACTTCTTCTTTTCCAATTTGGAGGCCTTTTATGTCTTTTTCTTGCCTCAGTGCTCAAGCAAGTACTTCTAAGAAAATGTTAAATAGGAGTGGTGATAGTGGGCATCCTTGTCTTGTTCCCAATCTCAGAGGGAAGGCTTTTGGGATTTTAGCATTGAATAATGTTAGCTTTGGGATTTTCATATATACTCTTTATCGTATTCAGAAAGTTTCCTTCTATTCCTATATTTTGCAATGTTTTTCTCAGGAAAGAGTGCTGTATTTTGTTGAATGCTTTTTCTGCATTTATAGCAATGATCATGTGATTTTTTTTCTTTCAATCTGTTTATGGGGTGTATTACATTGATTGATTTTCTTATATTGAATCATCCTTGCATACCTGGGATGAATCCCACTTGACCATGGTGTATAATTCTTTTGATATGTTGTTGAATGTGATTAACAAGTATTTTGTTGAGGATTTTATCATCTAGATTCATTAGAGAACTTGGTCTTTAATTTTCCTTTCTTGTGGTATCTTTGTTTGGCTTTGGTATTAGGGTAATGTTGGCATCATAGAATGAGTTAGGCAATATTCCTTCTACTTCTATTTTTTGGAAGAGATTAAGCAGGATTGGTGTTAGCTCTTTCCAGAATGTTTTGTAGAATTCCGCTGTGATGCCATCTGGTCCTGGGCTCTTCTTAGTTGGGAAGTTTTTGAAAACTGAGTCTATCTCTTTACTTGTAATTGGATTATTGAGTTCATCAATTTCTTCTTTCATCAATGTAGGCTGTTTGTGAGTTTCTAGAAATTTGTCCATTTCCTCTAAATTATCATTCTTGTTCGCATATAATTTTTCAAAGTATCTTCTTATGATACTCTTTATTTCTCTGGGGTCAGTAGTGATATCCCCTTGCTCATTCCTTATTTTTTTGTATTTGCATCTGTTTTCTCTTTTTCTTTGTTAGTCTGGCTAATGGTTTGTCAATTTTATTGATCTTCTCGAAGAACCAACTTTTGGTTTTGTTTACTTTTTCTAGTGCTTACTTATTCTCTATTTCATTTAGTTCTCCTCTAATCTTTGTTCTTTCCTTCTTTCTACTTCCTTTAGGTTTAGTTTGTTGTTGTTTTTCCAATTCCTCCAAGTCTGTAGTTAGGTCTTAAATTTTAGCTATTTCTTCTCTTTTAATATATGTATTTATGGCTATGAACTTCTCTCTCAGGACAGCTTTGGCTGCATCCCATAGGTTTTGATATGTTGTGTTGTCATTTTCATTAGTTTCAAGCTAGTTACTGATTTCTTTTGAGATTTCCTCCTTGACCCACTGTTTGTCTAAGAGTGTGTTGTTTAAGTTCCATATCTTTGTACCTAATCTGATTCTCTGGTCCTTAGTGATTTCCAATTTCATTCCATTGTTGTCAGAGAAATTACTTTCTATCATCTCAATCTTTCTGAATTCACTGAGATTTGTTCTGTGGCCTAGCATGTGTTTTATCTTGGAGTATGATCCATGTGCACTCAAGAAGAATATAAATCCTGCTGTATTGGTGTGTAGTGTTCTTTATATGTCTATTAGGTCCAGGTCCTCTAATGTATTGTTTTCTATCTTTTTATCTATCTGTTCTACTATCTGTTTGATTTCAGATGTATTGTCTTCCACATCACTAATTCTTTCTTCTGCCTGTTCAAACCTGCTGTTATGTGAATCCAGCATTTTTTTTTTAAGATTTATTTATTTATTTATCCCCCCCCTTGCTGCTTGTGTTGCTGTGTCCATTCGCTGCGTGTCTTCTCTGTGTCTGCTTATCTCCCCCTTGCTGTGAGGTCTTGCCGTAACAGCCCACGGCGCCGCGGGAGCCGGCCTGCCCTCACAAGGAGGCTCTGGGAAGGGGACCCGGGGCCTCTCATATGGTAAACGGGTGCTCTATCCATTGCGCCACACCCGCTTCCTGCCGTGAGGTTGCTGCATCAGCCCACCACACCGCTCAGGCCGGCGTGCCCTCACAAGGATGCCTCGGGACCCGAACCCGGGCCTCCCATATGGTAAACGGGGGCTCTATCCACTGAGCCACACCTGCTTCCCCCAGCATATTTTTGATTTCTTGGTTTGTGCCATTGATCACCATCATATCTGTTATCTTTTTATGTATGTTTACTATTTCTTCAGTATGTTCTCCCAGTGTCTTCTTAATACCCTTAATCTCTTCCTTCGCTTCATTAAGTTGGTCCATGATATTTGTTTGGAAAGTTTTGATTAGTTGTTCGATGTTCTGCATCTCTTCCTGGTTTTAGTTTGTTCATTGGACTGGTCCATGTCTTCCTGTTTCTCAGTGTGGTTTGTAATTTTTTTTGCCCTCTATGCATCATTTTATTTTAATGGGTTTATTCAGTTGACTAACTTCACTCTTTGCTCTAGAGATTTGTTTAGCTGGTGGCTCTGTGTGTGTTTTAAGTTTTCTATTTGAGACTTTGTTCTTCTTCTTTTATTTCATTGCTACTTTCTATGTTCCCTTGAAGGCAAAAGATTAGGGTCAGTGGAATCGAACAATGTGAGAAAAGAAGAAGGACGATAGTAATATTGAAAAAGTTAGAAGAGGGGCTGTATAAGACTTAGTAATATGAATATTTAACTCATGTAGTCAGTGTAGAGTAATAGGAAAAAAAGTGGAGTACTTACAATGGACTGGTAAACCAAATAGAAGAAAATGTATATAATGATTTAGAAGGCTAGAATGATAAGGAGAGAGAGAAAGAATAAAGAAAAGGCTGAAAGGAAAACGTTAATAATAGTAAAAAAAGAAGAAAACAGAATAGATAGAATAGAAATTGACATCCTTAAGTTGTGGGCTAATGAAAAAAGGTGGAATGTAAAAACCACAACAGAAATCAGAAGGCAGAAAGATGAAGGAAGGAAAAGAGATAGTGTTGGGAGATAAAAATCAATATAGACAGAAAATGGGAAATCATGGAAGAAGAAGCACAGCAAAGTAGAGACAAGGTAGCAGCACCTAATTTAAAAAAAAAAGAAAGAAAGAAGGGGGCAGAAAAGAGGAAAGAAAAGCAAGAGACAACAAATGAACAAAGAAAAACAAAACAACCACCCAAGCAAGCAGTGAAACAAAGCTAAGGAAGAACAGTGTTCCTTCTTGGGCCCTTGTGGAACCTCTCAGCCTGCTTGTGCTCATCAATCGATTGCCATACAAGGTTCTATCTGCAGGTTTTGAGGCAGATTTTAATGATTAAATTAAGGTTAAAAAAAATGTCTTTTTTTAATTTTTAAAGTGACTGTCTTCTTTTTTTTTTTTTCTTTTCTTTCTTTTTTCTTTTTTTTTTTTTGTGAAATAAGGGACCCCAAAGAAGTCCTCTTCTAGACCACCCCTTTCACCAAGGGGATCCTAAATAAGCTCATGGAAACTAACCAAGCACTTCCCACTTCCTGGCCTCCCCAGGGGAGCTGAAGCTCTGATGCTTGTCAGTGCAGAACGATAAAATTGGCTGACTCCACCTCCTCCGGAGCCAAGCCTCAGTATCACCAGGCTGTTGGGTAAATCAGGCTTCCTCAGCATATTCGCCTCCCCCCTCAGCCTGGTGCCACTTCAAGCCAGTTATTTTGTTCCCCAAAGTTGCAAAGGGCTCCAGGCTGTCAAATCCACAGAACGGAAACCCCTCTCAACCCTCTGCAAGAACCCTCCCACTCTCATAGAATGCTCCCTCTCACCAGTTCCCGGCAGGAGTCATGGCTCAAACCAGCCTTTTCCCCTAAGGGTGGGACTCAGCCCACTGTGTCAACCACCACAGGCAGGGGAAGAACTCATAAATCTTTCCTGAGCCATCTACCTTGCCATCCAGCTCCCTCCAGATCAATGTCCCCAAGGTTCTCGCTCCATGTGCCCCCAGCACAAACCCCCTGGGCAGGACCCTGTCCCCAATTAGCCATCCTCAGAAAGCGAGTCAGCAAGTGGTCTCCCAAACTGATGCCATCTTGCCAACCTCTGCTTCCCATGAGTTTTTATGTGCTGTGTTTCAGTTTCCTGCAATTTATCACATTTTATAATTTCTCTTGTAGTTTATTCTGTTACTCATTTATCACTTATAAGAGTGTTGTTTAACTTGCAGATATTTGAGTATTTTCTGGCTATCTTTCTGTTAATGATCTTTCTGTTATCTACTTTATTTCTAGGACAAACTAATTGTGATTTGGGGTCATGGTCAGAAAACATATTTATATGACTTCTATTAATTTATATTTGTTAATTTTGTTTTGTTTTCCAGAATAAAACATCTTGATGATTTTTCCACATGCTTGAAAACAATGTTTATTATGCTGTCTTTTGAGAAGTGTTTTCTGAATGTCTGTTAGATTGATTTGTTTTATAGTGTTCTTCCAGATCTGTCTACTGTGACAGACATTTTCCTACATTAAAAAAAATTTTTATGTTATAAGGACACTTAAATTATACAAATGTCACATAAAAATATAGGGGATTCTCATATGCCCTGCTCCCCACATCTCCCACATTTCCCACATTAACAGCATCCTTCATTATTTATTTACATTCATTGCAATTGATGAACACATTTTGGAGCATTGCCACTAAGTGTGGATTAAAGTTTCCATTGTAGTTTACACTCTCTCCTACACAATTCTGTAGGTTATGGCAAGATTTATAGTGGCCTGTGTCTGTCTTTGCAATGTCATTCAGGAGAATCCCCAAGTCTCAAAAATGGCCCCATATTACACCTGTTTTCCTTCTCCCTGCCCTTAGAACTTCCAGTGACCCCGTTCTCCACATTAATGATATAATTACTTCCAATGCTAGAATCACAATAAGTCTATAGTAGAATACCAGTAAGTCTACTTAAGTCCATAGCTCATTCCTCAATCCTGAGGATTCTGGGATGGTGTTGTCCACTGCACCTTTAATTGAGAGGGAGTTTCAGTCCCATACGGCCAATGGATGGGACTCTCTTTCTCACACTTGTAGACTCTCTGGGTTCCTTGATTTGGTAGTTGTCCATAGTCACCTCCTTGTTAGTTGTCCTGGGTTAGTTGACCAATGAACTGGAGAGTAGGTGTTGCAACTCCAATGAAATTCACAGTCCGGATGGCACATGGACAGCCCAAAGATTTAATTCCCTTGGATGTACACCTACCAACTAATTATAGGTTCAAATAGAAGAGGCCAAAGAGCCATGTATAGGGAAACCACAACTGAGTCCAACTCTTTCATTCTGGGGAGCAGATATTCCAAAGGAGGGCCCACTGGCAAGGCACCAAACTCCTGAGTTATCTGCCCTGACTACAATGTCTGGATGTCTCCAGTGCTGTCAGGAGCCCCACTGTTTCTGGAAGTATCTACTTTGGCAGTCAAAGAGATCCTGCTCAGATGTGCATAAGCGTAACCTCTGGAATGATCTCCCAATTCACTTTGAAGTCTCTTAGCCATATAAACTCATTTGTTTTTACCTTTTTCCCCTTTGGGTCAAAGCTTTTTTCCAGTTGCATTGCTAGTTGGTGATTGGTAGTAATCCCTCAGTGCCAGGGAAATTTATCCCTGGGAGTCATGTCCTATGCTGGGGAGAACTCAATATATAACTGGGTTCGGCTTAGAGAGAGGCCATATTTTGCAACAAGGAGAATCCCAGGAGGCAACTCTTAGGCACCCTATAATATTAGGCTAAGTTTCAATTTAAAAAGTAACAGTTCATATGCACAGTCACCAATATCAAGGGCCCATCAGTTAACTATCCTCCTTCACTAGTTGTTGCCCGGTACTCAGGGGATTCTTGCTGATCTATTAGAGAATGTGGCAGAGCTTCCCAGCATGGGAATTTGATATTCTTTCAGTTATTGTGTGAATCTCCACCCACTGTGACAATGACCCATGAATATTTGAACACATTTGTATGCCTTATATGTATGCCAAGGTGAGCTTCCTCCCATGTATCTCCCACCACTGACACCCTGCACCAATGATCCTCCCCTGACACTGTTGTAACCCTTCTGTGATCAAAAACTTCTTCAAAAATGAAGCCAATAAAATAGCCAAATATGATTCATAATAAAATGAATAAAATGAAAGTTTCAAAAATAAGAACTAAAATACAAAAAAAAATTAAATGAAAAATAAAAATATGAGATCATAAAATAATGAAAAATATTTTAATTTTTTTGACAGTTTTCCTTTCATCACTGTATGATCTGTTGTCTTATAGGCACTGTGATATTGTCTTCCATTTATTCCCCCAGTATCTTACTTTTTTTCCCATTTTTCCTCAAAGAAGTTTCAGTTACAAAAAAGTCCCTTGTTGCCATGTGGCAAGGCAAGATGGCAGCCAAACTGCCAAGGACTTTGCCATCCCCTCAAGGCTCACCATCTCCTGGAGCTGAGCTGTGGGCAATCAGACATTTGGGAGGGATTTTCAACTCAGCCTTGAGCTGCTCTGTGGGCCCAGGCCCTTAGGAGCCTCTTTCTATGCCTCTGTGCTCTGCTGACTCCAAACTCATGGAACTGTCTCAGCCTCCGAGGGCTTCTCTTTCTTCCTTCAATCCTCTCTCTCACATGGCAGGGTCAAAACGGTGGCTCTCTTTTTCTCTGTGTCTTTCTGTGTGGTCTCAGTTTACATAAGACCCAGCAAGAGGGCAGAGACCCAACCTGAGTCACACTTCACTGAGTCCAATCAAAAGCAATCTAATCAAGTGATTTAATCAAGGTCATATAACTGACTTTAATGCATTCAAAGGGTCTCACACTCACAGGAATGGCATTTTAGTTTGCCAAAGGGGTGTTTATGCAATGTACCAGAAATGTGTTGGCTTTTACAAAGGGTATTTTTTGGGGGTAAAAGCTTACAGTTCTAAGGCAGTGAAAAGTCCAAATAAAGACACCATAAGAGGTGCTTTCTCACCAAATTCAGCTACTGTTGATTCTGTTGTCTGGGCACATGGCAAAGCAAGATGGCCACTGGTCTCTTCCAAGGTCTCCACTTTCTGCAGCTGTAGGCAAACCTGGCATAGGGCTTGTCACTTACTTGGCTTTCTCTCTCTTTCTCTGGGCATCAGTTTCTTGAGCTTCTTGGGGACTGACCTCCTTGCAGGTTAAGTGTGGATGAAACCTCTCTCACATGGCAGCCTCAAACATGGCAGCTCTCTCTACCTCTGTCTGTCTCTATGTGTCTCTGTTTGTCAGACCCAGCAAGGGGACAGGGACTCAACCTGAGTCTGATGTAGTCCAATCAGAAGTCCTAAATTGATTTTATCAATTAATCTAATAAAAGGCCCCTCAATGGAATTTAATGCAATCAAAGGGTTTCATACCCAAAAGAATAGATCAGTTATCAAAAGTAAACTTTCACTTTTTGGAATTCTTAAAATAATCTCAAACTGCCACAAATGGATTAGTTCAAAAACATAATCTTTTCTGGGATTCACAAAAGAACTTCAAATTGTCGCAGCATATATCTGAACATCATTCCTTTTTATGGCTGAATAATATTCTATTGTGTGTATATACCACGTTTTGACTATCCATTCATCTGTTGATGGACAAATGGGTGGGCTGCTTCCACCTTTTGGCTATTGAAATCAGGCTGCTGTGAATATTGGTGTACAAATATCTGTTCAAGACCCTGGTTTCAATTCTTTTGGCTATATACCAAGAAATGGGATTACTGGGTCAAATGGTAATTCTATGTTTAATTTTCTGAGAAACTACCAAACTAATTTCCTCAGTGGCTCCACCATTTTACAATCCCACCAACCATGTATAAGGGTTCCAGATTGTCCACAATGTTACCAACACTTGCTGTTTTCTGTTTGTGTGAGTGTATGTATTTTTAATAATAGCAGTCCTAGTGGATGTAAAATGGTAGGTATTTCATTGTGGTTTTGATTTGCATATCCCTGATGATGAATGATGTTAAGCATATTTCCAGGTGTTTATTGGCCATTTGTATATCTTCTTTGGAGAAATGTCTTTTCAATTCCTTAATTGGATTGTCTTTTCATTGTTGAGTTGTAGCAGTTCTTTATATATTCTGGATATTAAGCCCTTATCAGATATATGGTTAGTAATTATTTTCTCCCATTCTGTGGGTTATCTTTTCACTTTCTTGATAATGTCCTTTGACATACAAAAGTTTTTAATATTGATGAAGTCAACTTATCTATTTTTTCTTTTGTTGCTTGTGCTTTTGATGTCATAGCTTAAAAATCACTGTTGAATCCAAGGTCATAAATGTTTTTCCTT
>JAQZBX010080094.1:0-13868 GCA_029593785.1 Cabassous unicinctus
CCTTTGTCCCAATTTCTCAGGTAGAAATGGGCAATTCTCACAGATTTCCTAGAATTAAACAGGTCCCCATGATTCCCAAGATGATGACATTCTTCCCTTCTGTAATCATAACAGAAGTTCTCCTCAGCTTTTGTAGAGGGGATTTTGTTGCAAACACCATAAATCCCAGGGTAGAGAATTGAAAACCAGGGAGAAATTAGAGTGGAGACTAAGAAATGAATCCTTTCCATTATCTTAAGTAAACCAAATGTTCATCTTTTAAGGATGAATTGCCTGACATTTAGCATGTTTATAATGTCTAATTAGCCATGTACATAAATAAAAATTTAAAAAAGCACAACATATCCCAATTTGATATTGTTTGTTGCACTAATTCTCACTCTATCACAGTAAAAAATATCCTTTACATAATGATACTTTTAATGCCTGCTTTACATTTCTCAAACAAGATATCTCAATTATGTAAACTACCTACAAATATTAGCATATATATGTACACACAACTACAAACACACATATATACATACATATATGTATGCAAATACCCTAACTATAATGGAAATGGTGATCTAAAAGGAAATCATTTCATAATATAATCATATTATAATAAATATAAAATAGAATTTAAAATAATGTGCATTTCAATCTCTAGCTGCTGGAAAATTCAGTGAAATAGTTAGATATCCAGATATGTAGAATCATCATGAATATATTGGTGACTCAAAGAGTGACATTTACATTAGTGTTATGATTTTCTCGCTAAGATGAACAATGTTTAAAAATGCTCCTAACAAAACAAATGACAGTTTTCCTTCAATTTTGAATTCTTAGGCAATTTAGGATATATCAAAACTTTACAAAAATATACTTTGTGCATATGCAATTTTATTCTACAGAAATAAGCATTACTTAGTCAAATGCCTAACAAAACAAATCAAAATCTTCTTTTAATTTTGATAGTATTTGCATTCTCAGATAAATTGGTATATAATAAAACCTTTTGAAATATGCTATATGTTTATTTGTGAATTGGAATAGATTTAAAATTCATAATTATAAAACCCTTTTTCACAAGACATTGAAGGTCAGGTTTGGGATCTTTTTAAAAAAATGTTACTGTCCCAAAGATGCAGGACAAATATTACCTTTGTGTTGTACATACTGAATATCCCATATAGGGAAAATATTTTTGATTATCAAAAATAGCAATGCATAACTCAAAAATATTCCCTCAGGGATTATACTTCATTAAGAATCTCTTCTCCAGAGCTTTGCATTTTCCTTTGTAACTAAATCTTCATAGGATTCTTCCAGGAATGAGGTGAAGGAAGAGCAAACAACAAGAGGACATCCCTGAGTAGTCACATTACCTGTTATGTGCTCTAGCCACCCTGTGATCCTTTGGATCACTGAAGACAGGAAGGGATACTTGGATATAAACAAGCCCTGGTAGTTCAATGTTTTAGGATATGAAATCCAAGAGACATAAACTCCAGGAAGTCATGGGTTCTAGTTTAATTCATCATTACATTTACCGTGACTGGAATAGTACTTGGTATAGAATAGAACACAATAATTCTCTGCTAAAGGAATAAATAAATGAATGGATAGATTGCTCCACTTTTGAAGAGAAGCAATCCATCAGGATCCTTTTTTGAGTGGCCTCTAATGATGTCATTTACCCAAAAATCACCAGGATTGTCTGGTAGCTCATGAGCCTTTCCTGGCACATATAATCCCTGGTTGTTTGCCTTCTTTTCAGACAGATATAGAAAGGAATGAAGGAAACTGCTCACAAAATAGTCAGTCTAACCAAATAACAGGTCTGTTGTTTTCCCAATGGAGTGAGCTCATATAGATGGTGATTTTCATATAGGAACAGCTACTCTGTCATTACATGCCTTGATGGATAGGAAATATGTCTTAGAAATTAGAGCTAACTGCTCAAACTGAAAAGAGCTGGTGTAACATTGAGTAAGTGATTGACCTGTAGGCAAGTAATGTAGATTCAATAACTGTGTACATTGCTTGCTTACTGTGGAATATTCTAGTCAGTTTCTTTGTATGTAAAATGGAATGTTTCTATCTCCATAGGATTGTTTAAAAGATTAATGGAGAAAACCTGTGCAAGGTCTGAGACCAGTGCCTGGGAGGTGGTAAATATTCAAGCTACAAGGGGTCCTTAAATTCAGAACATATTAGAATCACCTGCGTTCCAACCCATCCATTCTAATTAGCATGTTGTGGGTGGGGCTCAGGAACCTGTTTCCTTCAAGCCACCCAAGTGCTTCCAATGCAGTTTGTTGATCATGTTTGAGAAATATTGAAATAAATATCATTGTATTATTATTGTTATATTTACATGAATATACTTTATTACAGAAGTCTTGCCTATATTGCAATTCTGTGAATATTCAAGGAGTTAAAAAAGTAAAAATATGTTGCACAACATGCACATTTGTAATGATAAGATAAAACAGATCTTAGTCTGAATCCTGTTGCCAAATATTTCCATTGCTATGACCCTGAAAAACGTTTTAATTGCCCTAAGTTTCAGTTTTCTCATCTATTTATGGGCATAATAAATTTTTCATATTATTGTAGGAAAATTTAAAGGAACTAATGTATATAAAGTACTTACTTCCTTGTTTGACATTTATACATTTCTTTCATATGTAATTAATAATGGTACACAGTAGTAGAGCAGTGGTACTGCTTTTTTATACAAAACATTGCAATGAGTTAAATTTGTATCCAACACTGCTCCTCTATATCCTTCATATATCTTCTTTGTTTTGGTATCTCTCTCTTCTCTGTCCAATCACCACTAGCCTTTTGCCGAGAGACATTTCAATGACTGCATAGTCCATCATGGAGCCCAGGGTTATGCTCCCTCCATTTGATTCCCTCTGCCCTCAAGTTCTCTGATCTAAGCTCCATTACTTAGGAAATGGTAATTAAATTCTATCATTTCCAGGCTTTTTTAAGTCTTTTAGGAAAGATATATAATTTCTCTCAGTAGGGAAAAAAATCTCATGATATACCTTTGACACAAAATCAAAATTTAGTGCTTCTCTTGAAATCCACCTATGTATATAAATTGAGAGAGTGGTTGGAATAGCTGAGTTCTTTGTTAATCACAACCAAAAGGTTAAGGTATCCTGGCACTGTGTGCTAATCAGCTAATTTCCCTTCTAACTCTCTGTTGTCTGAAAATAGTATTTCATGTGCCTTTCTGCTTTCTCAAATCACCAAAATGAAGGGAAAAAAAGAGACATCTTGATGTCTTTTTTCTCTTTGACTTGTAGTTTCTGTTACTTCACTCTGCTGCCTTAGTTGCTTTTGAGGTATTTACAAGAGATATTTTCTTTCTTAAGCCCTTCTTGATCTTGGTTTTTTCCTTGTTTTTATTTAGTTTTTTTCTTACCTTGTCATTCCCTATTACTCTTTTTTGTCATTTACATGAGAAATGATACATCCCTTTTTGTTCTTTCAGCTGTCTCAGAAACCGCTAGAATATGATCATGAAGATATTTGAGAAAAAAAAAACCCTCTTTTTTAGCATTGAACATAGCATAGCATGTGAATGTCTAATGGATGGATGTGAGCAACAAACAAAATTTTCCAGCTACCTCTAACATATAAATTAGGAAACTTACCTAAAATTATCAGTAACAACACCATCAACCCAAATTATCAAATCTGCAGGTCACAGAAACTTTTATATCAGTTTCTGGATCTGAGCATTGTAGATTTCCACAGTCCCTCAGGATTTCATAGCTTGGGGATTTTTAAAAATGTGCATTGAAATTTTTTAAAAATGTGAATTGAAAAAAGGAGTCTTATTTAATAAGATGGAAAAATAATTTGGCATACCTTGATGCCCTGTGAAAACTTTAATCAAGCATTATTTTCATTCTTATTCCATTTTGCATTGTGAAGTTAAACTAAAGATATGTGCAAACTAAACCTATAAGATATGTACTATAATCATTGTGATTATATTAAAAGCCATTGATCATATACTTTGGATAGATCATATGGTATGTGACTATATCTCAATAAAATTGCTTAATAAGCAAATAAATAATTGTGCAAGAATAGCCAGAAATAGCAGCTATGTACAGCAGGGGATACAGAGAGAGACTGAGAGGTGGGGAATTTTCTTTTTCTGTTTTTTGTTTATTATTATTATTATTGAAATAATGAAAATGCTCTAATAATGATTGAAGTGATGAATGCACTACTATATGATTATACCGAATACCATTGATAGTATGCTTTGGATGAATTGTATGTTTATTAATATGTTTCAATAAAATTGATTTGTTTAAAAAAAGATATGTACTATATATGTAACACTATTAAAGTATATTCTATTAAAGTATATGAGCATATATTCTGATTGTCTATCTGTGTTGTGCATCTTTCATTGGCACCTCTAAATCCATTCTCCACCCTTTGTTAGCCTTCTCTTTGCTCTAGTGTGTGAGTTACTATGTATCATCTCCTTTACTGGACTCATTTCTTCATGGTCTGCTTAATGAATGTAGTCTATGGCTGTCACTGGCAGTGTCAAAATTGAATTTAGAATATTTGCCTCCAGTTACTCCCCTGCAAGGTTGCCACAGCTGGATTCATCCTTGGACAGAGACCAAAGCTCCTGCAATACAATCCTTTATTAATCTCTCCCTCCGTTCCCTTAGACACTTACACTCTTTCTTCATTGCTAAGTGTGTAAATACTTCTTTAAAGTGATTTCCCCTATGATTCTTCCACTATTCCATGGGATTCCCCCATAATACATGCATTCCTTTACATCAATTCCCTTATAATTACATTTTGTGTGAGGCATCTGTTACTTATTAGGTTGATAACTCATACTGGCTCCAGAGGTAGTTCCAGGTATCAAATGCACAAATAGATTAGAAAACCCACAAATTTGATGATTAAGCAGGTAAAACCCTTGCCAGTAGGAAATGAGACTCTAGTAACATATAGCATCTAGTGCCATCAAACTTACTTAAATGATCATCAGTGGTGTCCTAGTATGACTTACAGGTGATGAACCAGGTGAGAAATCAAATGCCTATAGAAAAGAGACAAGAAAATAGAAATTATAAATATCATGTGAGCCATTAATTCTGCTGATATTGAAACCTGTGAATATACACAAAAAAAATACAAAGAGACAGCCTGAAAGCCTAAATTGTATCTTAGAAGGAGTCTGTCATCTCCTGTGGTCCTAGAGAAGATATTGTTGAGACTAAGGCCATGTCTAGGTTTAGGATTGCATAATTGCAGTCCAAATAAATAGTTGACCTTGGGAGGCATTTAATTGCAAAGATAAGAGTATCAACTGGAAAGGAGTGAGATCTTGAGATCTTGTATACAGGCATATGGGCAGAAAAGACAAGACTGAGAACTTTGAAACTCAAATCTCCCCTGAACTTTCTTTTCATATAAAGTAGTTCCTTTCTACCATCTGAGTCAATAAGGGACTCCCCTAGATGAAAGCTTTATTTTGAACACATGGGGTTAGGGATTCTAAAGTGCAGGAAATTTGAGATATTATAAATGACCCATTATATGTAATCTACTTTGCCACTCCATAATCCTAACCCTCGCACCCATCTTCTTGTTCCACCAATGGTTCCAACAACACTAATTTCATTAAATCATAAGAAATGTATTGCAGATGGGGTCATCAACATCCTTGTAAAGCTCTGCCATGGTTACTACAAGTACACTAGAGATAATAGGAAGCTGCGGTGGATTGAAATACCAGATAGAAAAAGCCAGGTGGCAGTATGTAACTCTCAGAGACAGGAAGAGAGCAATTATCAATAGATACTACAACCAAAAAGTAAAGGTGGTAGACTTTTACTCCTGGATAAAGTGGGTCCTGGGGATTAATTAGATTTGAAACCAAAACATATGTTATTTTTCTTGTATAAAGAAACTTTCCATTTTACTTGTGGCCAGCTCAAGAAATTTTAGTGGAGCATCACAATGCAATTCTATTTCCTCAGCAAGTTTACAGTCCCAGAATCTCTTGACTGACAAGTGTTCAGTTCCCTTTGAGGAGGGACCCTAAACCACCAGGTACACTGTACATCTTCCTTAGAGACTTCTCTCTTACACAACAACTGTACTGTGATATGAAATGAATACTACTATAATTTATTGCATACATTCATAAGTGAAGATAATGTTATATTTCAGTTAGAGATCAGAGAAAATAAAGATAATAAGTTATTTTTTTTTCAATTCAAGCTCATGGAGCCCCTTGGGGGCCCATGGACCCCTGGTTTAGCAAGATCCTGAATGTCAACCCCATTTGAGCTTACATTTCCTCCTAGTAGAAACTTGGCCTTATTTTGCATCCCCCAGGCTCAGCTTTTATAAATGTAAGGTCTTATTCTTTTGACTGAGAATAAATATAGTCACCTTCATTAAGTATAAATTTACGTCAGATACCAATCTATAAATTTCACGCATATTTTTCTTAATGCTCCATTTACCTTATAACATAGATATTTTACTTTCCTTTTTAGAGGTGAAGATTCTTAGATTGGTGGATTGTTAAAACACTTTCCCAAAATTATGTCATCACTTTCATTGTACTGATTCTTACTCCCGGCCCCTTCATCATTGTTCTCATTTTGAATATCTGCTTTACCCAAGGCACTCTGAAGGCTTTTCCTACTGTGGCTTTCTTGTGACAGCTGTCACCTTGTACTATGGTTCAATTCTCTTCATTACTCCTGAACAAGCACAAGGTATGCCCTAGAAAAGAATAAAGTGGTGCCCATGTGATACTGTGGTGATTCTAATGTTGAACCCTTTGATATATAGCTTAAGAAATAAAGATGTGATACAGACGCTGAAAAAAATGTTGGTAAGCCAAGGTTTCTTAAATGAAAATAGCTATATATATATTTACAAATTATCACCATGTCATTTTAATCAGCTTGAACTAAAAAAATTAATAAAACAAGAAAACAGTAAATCATTGAATATGTGTAATTAAATGGAATTTAATGGAGTGGAAACTGGAATATAAACACCAGTTTTATTTTGTCTTTTTAAGCTGTGTACTAATATATTTGATTATATTTTTAAAACACTGTAGCAGAAATAAGGCTGTGGCTTTTGAAAAACTGTTGTCTGCTTAGAACATATCTATAAAAGTTCTCTTATTTAGAGATGGCTGAAAGAAAATCTGATTTATGTTTACTTCCACTTGAAAATTCATAAGTTGCCTGTAGGTATAATATTTTATTCTTTAAAAGCAAAAATGGGAATAATACAACTACATTTAGAATCATTGTTAGGATTAGATGTTTTAAATTACTTGTTTTGAATCATTTTTTTCATAGGTGAGAAGTAAGAAAGATAAACTGAAAAATTCCAATTCCAAAAGCAATACTTTATTTGTTAAGGAGAAAATGAGTTAGGAAGTTGTGAGAAAATGAGCTACTATAAAATAGAAATGGAAACACGGTTTTGTTTTCTTTCTTTTTCTTATATTCCAGCTTGTCATGATATAAAGATAACAGATTTCCTTAAGTGCATGAGTGAGCACACACTTATTTGGGGTCCTTATGAGCTTCCAGCAGCATAACTGTCCCTCAAAATTAAAGAATCATGAGCAAATGTGAAATGCATAGCAGCTGTATGAAATATACAGATATAGATGATACATAATGGATAGATAGTAAATAGTGATATAGATATTTGATAGATAGATGATAGAGATAGATAGATAGATAGATAGATAGATAGATAGATAGATAGATAGATAGATAGATAGATAGATGGATATCTATAGATTGCAGAAAGCTTTAAACCTAAGGGGAGATGAAGAGTGACAGTCTCTAATGGGTGAAGCAGTGATTTAAAATGAGAAACATCCTATGAGTGTTTCTTTATTCAGTTTTATATATGATAAATTTATAATTAAATGTAGAATATTTCAATGCAATGCATCATATTTCCTAAATGTAGCAGCATTTTATAATATAAAACATGATATTGCGTCAACATAAAAATTCCTGTTATTGGGTTCCAAGGATAGATAGAAGTTTACTGAAGGACAAAACAAGGAAGGATTGTATGGTCAGAGTGAGGAGCATATAACAGGAACAAAGAGGTATGAACCACATGATACATTCTAGAAAATCTAGTTAGTACAATTTGGAAATTTTCTATAATCAGACACATTCAATATTTATATTCTGACATATCAAAATTTAATATAATCCTATGTATTTCATTATATCCTTAATAATATATCATCACTGAACTGCAAATGAATTATAATTGAGTCTTTGGAAACTGAGGTAACTTTTCTGGGATGCTATATGGAAGGAGTCCCAAAGAGCTCTTGTGGAAATACATATAATAAATCTAGAAAAGGCACTCCAAAACATCAGAGGATTGGAAAAATTGACATTTCCAAGAATTTCCTTTTCTGGTCAATGGTAAGTACCTGGGATCAGTAACAGCTAAATATTTTCACTTTTCTTTGCCATCAGATGAAATTAGGAATGGGACTGCAGTGTCTAGTCTAGCTCTCAAATGATCACTGCTGTGCCAAACACACACACATACACACACAACACAAACACATGCACACAGACATATACATGCACACTCACACAATCATATGCTGCTTTTGAAAATAGGATGTCATCCAATGTTGTATCTGGCCCTCATCTTGAATTGGAAATTTACTCTGTTAGTTGCACTGGTGCTATCATATATTCACCTCCATAGTGGAGAAATCAACAGAACAAAAAATGTGGCATGCCTTTTTACTCTATATGGTGCTGCCCAAGCTATCAGGGGATGACATTTTCATTTCCTGATACTGATTTTCTTTTGCTACAGAATTTTGAGTGCTTCCAGTGAAGGAAGCCAGGAGCTGTTGTGCTATAGCAGAAGACTCACTTTTTGAGAAGCCATTCATGTCTGGTATTTTCTGTGCCTTTAATTTCACATTAAGATATTAATGAATTTATTTCAAATTCAGGATGGATCTGAAGTCTTGGGAATGAATCCTTTCTTTTATTTAATCTTCCTTCTTTTAAGTCTTACAGTGCATGGAACAGTGAAAGTCCATGTGTTTATAGACTCCTGCCTGGATGAAAGGCAACTACCCATTTATTCATCTTAGAAATAGTTACAGAATGTCCATTACTTATTAGAAACTGTTCAAAATGCTGGACATACAACTTTGAAAAAACAGTCAAATTGTTCTGTTCATGTGGACATTGCATTTGGGTGGGAGAAAAAGATAATAAACCTAATAAACAGGAGTTAAAAGAAGACAATAGGTATGGAGGGAAATGAGTAGAGTCTGAGAAGAGTCAGAAGGATAGGGTGCATTGCTGGGTGTTGGTATGAAAATTTAAATATGTAATTAAGATAGACTTAATTGAGAAAATGACATCTGAAAGGGACTTAAAGTAGATGTGGGCATGCCAAACAATTATTTGTGGGAATAGTGATCAGGGAGAGGGAAGAGACAGCTCAATACCTATTATATTGGGGTGTGTTTGGAATTTTTGAAAAACAGTGAGAAAGCCGGCAAGGCTGGAACAGAGTAAATGATTGGGCAACTGTAAGGAATGAAAATACTCATTAATAAAGGGCCAGCTTATAGTGGAAATTCAGGGCATTTTATGGAATTTGAATTCAGAGTAAAATGGGAGGACTTACAGGGTACAGGAGTGACATGACCTGACTTTTTTAAAAATTAAAGCACTGCAGACTATAGACAGTAGGGGGACAGAGGTATGGACCAATTACGAGATTATTGCAAGATGAAAATGGATTTTGGTCACAAGTGGTAGCAGTGGAGGCTGACAAATGATCAGATTCAAGATATGTAATGAAGGTAAAAACATCAGGATTTCCTGGAAGATTGAAGAGAATATAGAAGAGAAAGTGAGTAGGATAATACCAAATTGTTGGCTTGAGAAACTGGAGGGTTGGAATTTTATTACCTGATCTGGGGACTCAGCATATAGTTCAATTTTTGGAAGTGATATGTAGGAATTCTGTTTTAAATATGCTAAATTTGACATATTTATTATTCATCTCTTATAATTACAGTATATTAACACTGGAAAAAAGAAAGTTAGGCAGATTATAGTTATGGAATTTTAAATATGAGTATCATAACCAGAAATTCCACATGTAGATTTATGGTAATCTGTAAACCCTCTAAAATTTTATGTCCTTATACAGATGTGCATTTTGTTGGGATGATCTTTGTTTTTATTAGGTACTGAAAGAGGTCCATGATTCCAAAATGTTAAGTGGCATTAATTATTTGATGATAAAGTAAGTCAAAGAATAAAGGGGTTAGACAATATAGAGAAGCTTACATGACTGAGTTTTAGGGAAATACTTATAAAAAGGCAAATCTTCATGTAAAAAGAATGTGATGGCTTCAGTTTTACATTGTATTTTTGACTTAAAACAAGATAGTGATAATTTCTCATGTATCCAAAAACATACATGTATGAAAATTTGCTAATCTCTTCTCTCAAACAATATTTTCATGATTGAGGTTATCTATTCATGCTTCATGATGAATTCTAAAAGAGATGTTAGCAAATTTTAATTTGTTAAAATTTGGTTTCCCAGGTTGAGGTGCTGCTAAAAGACTCCCAGAATTACAGTTTCCAAGTGGTCGAATCAGGATTTGAACAGGTGCCATTTTAATTTGCATTCTGCCTGTGCCAGACCTGTCTCCTCTCAGCTGGGCTGGCTCAAGTGTCTGTGCTCAGCTATTCACTAAGGTGGAGCTGGAATGTCTAGAATGTCCCCAGTAACATCTCTGAGGGCCAGCTTACTGTCAGCTGGGAAGAAGGAGAGAACCTCACCAGATGTCTCGAAAGCTACTCCAGTTTTGTTTACATGGTGGTAGCAGGATTCCAAACTGAAAAGAAAAGCAATCAAAGCCTATGAGACATGGCTGTCTGGGAATTCAAGCAGCACAGACTTTGGTACAATCTATTGGCCAAAGCAAACCAAAAGGTCATTCAAGATTCAAGGGGTAGAAAAGGTCTCCACACTTGACATTAGGACCTGTAAAGAAATGTAGCCATTTTTTTCAACATTCCAACAGATCATTGTGTTGTGGTTTAGTTTACTTCTTTTTATTTTAAACAGAGCTTAGTACTAATATATAATGTGATGAATTTATGATACAATTATATTGCACACAGAAATCTAAATGATGAGTATAATATTGGGTCTTTTAATGGAGCATTAAAAGCTTTCGTCAAATTTATTTATGTACCTGTTCAAAGACTTTGTAGTTTCTTGTGTATAATGGCAATAGGAAGCATTCATTAGCAATGCTTGCCTTGAAAGATTCTTGTCTTTAAGACTTTATTAGAACCTTGAGGTTAAACTACTGTGTAAATATGAGTTACTATTTGGAAGAGAGTTTGAGAATGACAGTTTTTGTTTAATACCTACCAGGATGAGGACACAGTTCTTTCCAGAACTTCTTAATATATTATTTTACTGCCTTTATGAAAGGATTAGTTAACAGGTGACAGAGAACTGAGGTTTTAAGAGTTTCCAGGTAAGGGGGAACCCTTGATCCCCTTCAATTCATTATCTGGCCTAAACATTAAGTGTGCAGATTTCTTACATGACTTCCTCATTATTTGGTTGCCAAAAAGCTTGGTGATTTGGTGACTCTTCTGGATCATCTGCTGATACCTGGATCCAACCCACCTTTATTTAACCTCTGTTAGTTCCTGAATCTCCAGGCTTTATCCCATCTGAGGACTGTGGTATATACTCATTCTCCTAATGGGACAGTTCTCCTTCTTTCCTGACACTTAAAATAAGCTGCCATCTGGATCAATGCTTCTCATGCTTCAGGTATCTTTAAATATCTCTTCTTTGGGGAAACCTTTCTGAGCAGTTGCCCAGAAAAAAAAATTATTAGTTATTATCATCTTTAGAGGGAGATAAAGAGGCATAGTGATAACCTCTGTCAGACATTTCCAGTGTTGCCTAAAGTAATTGAATTTAAATGAGCCTAATAAGTCCCAGACATAACTTTCCTTGTTTAATCAATAGATATAGCACTAATATATAAGTCCAAACACTATGTGCAAACACGGATGTATAAGTGGTAGAGAAAATTCTCGGTAACCATTTTATCAGTGAAATAATCAAAAGTTTTACATATTATGCATACAATAATAATAAATTCCTTCTATGATAACATGATTTCAGTCTGGAGTTTTCAGGAAAATATTTTAGCATACAAATTATTGGTAACGTATGGCTATATAATTAAGTCTGAATCTATTAAATTATAATGGGGAAATTAATCATGTGAGTAATTTAGTTAGTTGAAGTCCTGAGTGGATGAGAACAAGTAGTGAGATAGAAGGTTGTAAAAATAAGGTGAAGCCAGTTTGTAAGGAAGCTTTGGTAAAGAGTTAAATTATATGTACTTCATGTGCTCATGAGTAGAGATCCCTTATATAGGAATAGTTAGAGAAATAGAATAACCTCAGGACTCCAAACTGCTATTACACAGTTTATCAATCAGGTTGAATAATCACTGAATATTTCCAGGTATATTTGAACCATTAGGACACCTACATATGTCTTCCTAATAGCCAGACCACTAGACCTCAAGTTAGAGGACTTTGGTTTGCATTCTAGTTACACTGACTCTGGTTAAGCTTGAAGGTAAATATTTTAAACATTGATGAAGCACAAACCTTTCTTGGTTTCAGCTTTCCTCTACTGCCCTTAGAGCTTGAGAGGTTGTCAGCTGGCCACTGAGACTATCAGCTCTAATTTGGTAATGATAAAGATTTTACATGTATGCCTCCCTCTTTGTTTCTCTGGAAACCTTTGGAGCATGGGTTCTAAGACATTGCAGGATTCATGTATTCTAAATGCCTTGACACAAAAACATGCTTTTTTCCTAATATGTAATATCCATGGTATTAAAAAATGTTCAAACCAGCTTATATAACTCAACTAAAGGAAAATGGGAAGAAAGCATTCTTAAGAAAATTTTTAAAAAGTTATTTTAAAAGGGAAAGAAATTCAGGTTGTCAGAAGACTAGAACATTCTCTTTGCCAGGAAAACACGATGGAAATATTTACCTAAAAGAGAGAAAAATGGCCTAAAATTTGAGAGCATGGGCTCTTGATTAAGGTAATTCTGGGTTCCATCACCATCTCTGTGTTTACTAGTTCAGTGACCTTGGAAATGTTACTTAAACTCTCCATACTTAAATTTCATCAACCATACCAAAAGTCATAATTATACCTACCCTACAAGTTTAGCTGTGAGGATTAATGGGTTAAGTGCAAGACTTAGAATAGTAACTAGCACATAGTAAGCATTATATGACTTTTACTAATAATGGCAGGAGTAGTATCTCTGTTTTGGTATTTGTATAGAGATTTTCAAAATGCCTGGCTCAGTGTGAGTTCTCAATAATATGTGAAAAATGCTGATGATTTTTGAGTGCTCAGTATATGCCAAACATTGGCCTGGTGTTTTCATGAATATCTACTTAACTCAAACAGGTGAGCTTTCAGGAGATATTGATGAATTTTATGTGCTTTGGTTTACTCAGGTGCCTGATGAGAGTAAGTGGTTGGCCCCTCTTTAACAGTTAATAAATAAAGAGTCATAGTTTTAAATCCAGATTCTGATTCCTATTTCAGTGATCTTCCTAAAACACAGACTGAAGTTCTATAATTCTTTGTAGTAAGGAATATAAATTCACAAGCCTCTAAATATTTGTTGATTTAATTTATGACCTTGATTACTTTTTACCATAGTTGAATACTAAATCATT
>JAQZBX010080095.1:0-13874 GCA_029593785.1 Cabassous unicinctus
AAAAAAAAAAAAAAAAAAAGCTCCAAAGTGATCATATCAAGTATCTATCAAAGACCCCTTAATTGAATTTAATGCAATCAAAGGGCCCCACACCCATAGAAATCTATTTGTTCAAAAACATAACCTTTTTCTTTTTGGGATTCATAAACAAACTTCGAACTGTCACAAATGGGATAATATTTTTGCTGGGTCCTTGCAGCACCAGGCCACGTAGATATACTGTAGCAAAGAGAGTAAGTGAATGTTTGGGCCTCATCCCATTCAATGAGACTTTCTCAAATGATCCAAATAACCTTTCTCTCAGAGCCATTATTTTCTCTTTTCCTTTAAGTTTTCAGTGAGTGTCATCTTGTCAAAATGTACTTGAAATTTAAAGGACAAGATATTCTGCTATTTTTGGCCTTAAAAGAATCCTTTCTAGCTCTTGTCTGCAATTGTCTTGCTCTTGCTGAAGTCTTTTACTATTCATTCACTATGTCCTCTTTATGATCCCTGAACACTCCTAATTCCAAATAAAAATGAGCTAATCTGCCTAAAATTCAAAATGAAAATAAAACAAAAAACAAAAACAAAACAATCTCTACTTCCAATTCATATACTCTGGGATTTCTGATTGGAATGCACTCCAATATCATAGTATTTTCAAACTTGAAGGGAATTAAAGATGAAGAAACTGAGGTTTAGAACATTTAGGTTACCCACCCAGTGTGACATATTTAGTTTGTTTCAGAAACCAGAGCTCATGGCTTCTATCTCAGCGCTCTCTCTATTCCACTAAGACCAAGTGGTCTTTTTATATATTTATATATATATACATACTTTTTTCTTTTAAAAATAATTAGATTACATAAATGTTACATAAAAAATATAGGGGATTCCCATATGCCCCGCTACGTACCCGTCCCATACTTTCCCACATTAACAACATCCTTCATTAGTGTGGTACATTTGTTACAACTGATGAACACATTTTGGAGCATTGCCACTAAGCGTGGATTATAATTTACATTGTAGTTTACCCTCTTTCCGCACATTTTTATAAGTTATGACAAGATATATAATGGCCTGTATGTGCCATTGCAATGCCATTCAGGACAATTCCCAAGTCACAAAAATGTTCCCATATTGCACCTGTTTTTCCCTCTCCCTCCCCTCAGAACCTCCAGTGGCCACTGCCTCCACATCAATGATAAAAGTTCTTTCATTGCTGAAATCACAGTAAGTCTAGCAGAATAACAGTAAGTCTACTCTAGCCCATCGTTCATTCCCCAATTCTGAGGATTCTGGGATGGTGATGCCCACTCTGCTTCTAATTGAGAGGGGGCTTAGATCCCATGGGGCAAATGGATGGGACTCTCTTGCTTGTAGTTGCAGACTTTCTCTGTTTCTTGAGATGGTTGTTGTCCATCATCATCTCCTTGTTAGTTGTCCTGGGTAAGTCCAATGACTGGAGAGTAGGTATTGCAACTCTGTTGAAATTTACAGCCCAACTGGTACATAGAAGCTGTCTTGATTTGAACTCACATCCCATAGCTACCAAAATCCTAAAAGGATTCATGAAGTCACACTGATGAAAATTACACTATGTCTGTAAGGCCGATTTCAAATCTATTCTACTTCCAAGGACTTATAAATCATTTTATAAGCTGGTTAATTATTTTATAAGAATATGTTTTTCATTTATAACTGCCCTCTTTCCCCACTGTGATGGTTAATTTCATGTGTCAAATTAGCTAGGATATGGTATCTAGTTGTTTGGTCAAAGAAGCACTGGCTTGATTGTTACTGTAAGGGTATTATGTGAATTTAAACCATTGGTTAGTTGATTGCATCTATGGCTGATTACAACTACACTCAATAAGGATATTGTCTTCTCAATGAGAGAAGTCTCCTCATCCAAACAGTTGGAGGCCTTAACGTGAGAACTGAGGATTTCAACAGTCGGAAGGAAGAGTTTCTATCTCTACTTCAGCCAGCCAGCTTCTCCTGGGGAATTCATCATCAATATCATCAAGTTTCCAACTTGTGGCCTGCCCTACAGAATTCAGACTTGTGAATCCCCAGGGTTATGTGAGCCAATTCCTATAATAAATCTCCTAATACTTACATATCTATATTTATATCATCTATATCTCCATCATATTTTTATCTCTATGTATATCATTATCTATTTTTATCTATCTGTATAGCCTGTCAGTTCTGTTTCTCTGGAGAACCCTGACTAATAAACCAACTATGGCGCATGATAATAAAAAGCCTCCAGTGAGTTGTTTCTTTCCTAAGTTTAGGGATGCTTTAATGATGATCTGTTTGAGACCATGCCTCTGTGTGTTTGGTACTTGTCAAACTCCTGAGCCAAAGGGTAAATCTGAGACAGATATCTCCAAGAATAAATTTTTAAAAAATACTTGAAATTTTAGTTTTGGGTTTCTTCAATTAAAAAAAAAATTACTCATACTTTAAAAAGTTTGCCAATGCAATACATGCACATAGTTATAAACTATTACCCAGGCTTATAACGAAGAATGACAACCTCTTGCTTTACTCCTCTCTATCCCTGAGGGGATCACTTTGAATTCTTTCTGTTCTTTCTTCCGGTCTTAACTTCAATATCTGTTATGATTCTTAAGTTTTTGGCATTTTCTACTGACTTCCTTTTAAAACATTTGAGGGCTTGGCTCTCTACCACCCTTGCCACAGATTTTTTACCTTCTTTTATATAATAAAACCATAATTTTAGTGGTCAACAATCAGTCCTTGCATTATTATGATGATGTAGGTAAATATATTTTATTGAATAATTCACTCTTATACAAAATTCATTCCCTTTCTTATTTTAAAAATTTTTGTTGGAATTAAAAACTGCCTTATCTTTTTTTACTTCCATAATCTCCCATATATTTATCCTTATTTTCCCCAAATGCTCTCTTAGATCTGTCATACACAGATGAGGAGCTTTCCCCGAACAGTTTATCATAACTGATGAACACATTTTGGAGCATTGCCACTAAGCGTGGATTATAGTTTACATTGTAGTTTACACTCTCTCCGCACATTTTTATGTTATGACAAGACATATAATGTCCTGTATCTGCCATTGCAATGCCATTCAGGACAATTCCCAAGTCACAAAAATGTCCCCATATTACAACAGTTTCTCCCTTTCCCTCCCCTCAGAATCTCCAGTGGCCACTGCCTTCACATCTATGATAAAATTTCTTCTCCCACTCCAACCCCCTTTCCACTTCCCTCTGGGGCATTGAGCCTTCTGCTTCCACCTTTTCTTTTTTTTTCTAGGCCCCTTGTGCAGTGACCTCTTTGGGCCTCACCACTCTTCTGTGTAAGATCTCTTGTCTCCTTTATTATGTGCTTTCTTCTTCTTTGCTTGATTCCCTCATTTTTCTGGAACAATTTTTCATAAATTAAAATTTATCTTTTAAAAAATTGTGAAAAAATTTAGAACCAACAAAATTAGAGAAAAGAGTATAATGAATCTCTGCATATTTACCACCCTGGTTGAAAAGTTACCACAAATTTGCCACATTTGCTGCATCTGTCCTCCTTTTCTTTCTCTTCTCTTTTTGTCTCTCCTCTTCTCCCTGCCTGTTTCCTCCCCTCCCCTCTGCTCTCCAACTCCTCTTTGCTGAAATGTTTAAAGCAAATCCCAGTATTTCAAACCATGACACAGGATGAGCTTCTCTTCAGAGAGACAGTTTTCACTACATGCAGTGCAAAAGAGGCTCTGACTCCTATCATCTAAGCTGCTGACTCCAAGTGAACATAAAAATCTATCCCTGGATTTTTCAGTTACATGAACCAATACACTCCATTTTCAAGGGACACTGAGTTAGATTTCTGTCACATGCAAAAGTTTCAAGCTGACTGGAAGTTTTGGCATAATGATTTAAAGGAAGCTTTTCTTTCAACACCACAGTGTCTTAAGTTAAACGAATTCTCAAATAAAATTGCTCTTTATGCTATTGTTACCCAATAGGGGAAATGTTTAACTAATAATATTCAGCTCTGGATACTTAAAAATGTAAAAGGATGTGTTTAGTTTCTTTAAAAATATGTCTCCTGTATAGTATCAATATAAAGATTAGGATTTGTTACTCAATAGGAAGTCTGTTTGGTTTCATTAGGAATTGGACTAATTTAATGGCAAAGGGGTTCCTCTGTCTATTAATGCCTCATTAAATAGTTCAGTTAACTTTTACTCAATAGAGTGGATAGAACAATTTTTGTATCACAAACCAGTTACTGGTGAAACAGTTGATGATTAGAAATTATGTTAAAAAATTAACACATGCTTGCCTTCACATAATTGTAAATGTCACATTAGTAGTTTTATCGAGGTGTTCTTGTCCTCATTACTGAAGACATGACTATTTTTATAACTCTTTATGCATTTTCTCAGCTGCATTAACAGTATAACTCAAATTAATTTGATGTAAATAATTCAGAAATGCTGACAAAATCTCTTCCTGGTCACTTTCTTATGTTTTGGCTCTATTCTGCATGGGGTCTCGTTTTTTATCCAGTACACAGATCTCAGAAAACTTGCAGCTTTTTGAATTAATACCTTGGTTTACAGCCCTATTTTTCTCCTCTTAGATCTTCACTCTGTCCCCAGAAGTTAAGGAAATTAGGTTTATTATGAACAGCTCATCATTGTATTTATAATAAATTCTTCCCATTAATCTAATTTACAAAGTAGTTTACCTGTTTTTACTAATTGTCTTCTGAAACAGACATGCAAAAGAAGCATTGAATGATTTTATTCATATAAATGTTTAAAATGTTTATTAATGTACAGATTAAGTTGATATATAAATGAATAAAATGCTCTGCCCTTAATGACAAAGAAAACACAATTATAACTCAATTAAAAAAAAAATTAATTATTTCCCCCCCTAAGATGGCTCCCTTGTCTGTCTATTTGTTGTCTGCTCACTGTGTCTGCTCATTGTCTCTGCTCGTTGTGTTCGTTCATTGTCTGCTGGTCTTCTTTAAGAGGCACTGTGAACCAAACCCGGGACCTCCCATGTAGGAGGCAGGTGCCCAACCACTTGAGCCACATCTGCCCCCTCCTTGTTGTGTCTGCTCATTGTATCAGCTCATTGCATCATCTCATCTTCTTTAGGAGGCACCAGAAACTGAACGTGGGAGCTCCCATTTGACAGGCATGCACCCAACTGCTTGAACCACATCTGCTCCCTAACTCAATTTTAATACTAATCATTTTTAATATCACTAGGGTGTGTGAAAATATTAATGAAGTAGCTATTATAATGGTGCAATAATAATTTTTAACTCAGGGATTTTGACAAGATCTCTGCAAACTCATTTGTACTAACAACTTAGTAGGGGGACAGAAAAATGGTGAAGGCAGTATTTGTGGGAATGCATTTTATTCTAAGGTAGTAAGAACTATCCTAACTCTTTCTTTTATGCTACTTCTGTTTGGTACTATTGCATCCCAACTGGAACCTCTGTATCCTTTTCTGCATCACTCGCCTGGATCTGTTGAGCACTGAGCACCTCTTTCTCTCTTGCTGCCCAGGTATCTCCCCAGAATTCTGGACCCATATCTAGTTGTGCACTCCACACATCTAGAATTATTTCAAAGGTGTTTCAAAATCATCATGCTTAAGCCTGAGCTAGTAAATCTTACCTCATAACTCTGGCTGTTTCAAAATACATATATCCATTCCCTATGCTCTTCTTAAAATGAGACACTTCTACCAAGAAGTGATTTCTCTGTTTTCTCCCCTTGAATCCCTTGAATCTGTGAAGGGGTTTGTGACTGCTTTGACCAGCAGAGTAAGGCACAGCTGATGCTATGTAACTTCTGAGGCTGGGCCATAAAGAAGATATGACTTCTGCATTACTAACTCTCTCTTGGGACACATACTTCCAAAGTCCTAAGCTGACATGTAAGACATCCAGCCGCTCTGAAGCCACCATATGGGAGGGACCATGTGGAAAGAATACATAGAATAGGGAGAAACGCCAGAGGATCCCCAGCTGTTCCAGATACCAGATGTTTAAGTCTTCCCAGCAAACAACCCTGATATGTGAGTGAATGAACCATTCTTTGCTTGCAACCATGTGAAAGAACCTGAGTGAGGACTGCCCAGATGAAGCCAGTCAACTCCCACAATCATGACAGAAAACAATAAAATATGTTGTTGTTTTAAGGTACTAAGTTTTGAAGGTAATTTATATGCACCCATAGTAACTGGAATATTGGCCCTTCTCCATGGTTTCTTGATTCAGGGTATGGTACCATCATTCAAAACATCCCATATATTTTCATACATTATCCATTTCAGACTTCTCTGAGATAGAAATGGGGAGTTCCAATTGCCTATTGTCTTAGTTTGCCAGGCTACTATGATAAATACCACACAGTGGGTTGGTTTGAACAATGGGAATTTATTGTCTCATGTTTTTGGGGACTAGAATGCTTGATTCCCACTGGGGCCAGTAAAATTCCGGTGATGGCTTGCTGCAATCCTTAGGGTTCATTGGCTTTCATGTCTGCCTCATGTCATGTGGCAATGTCCTCTCCTTTCTCACTCCTGTGACTTCCCAGTTCTCTTTATAAGGCCTCCAGTAATCTAGATTAAGGTCCATCCTGCTTTAGTTGGGCACCACCTTAACTAAAAATAACTTCAAGAGGTCTTATTTTCAACCCACAGGAATACAGCTCAGATTAAGAACACGTCTATGTTGAGTTTTTGGGGTCCCTCTGGAACTCCCAAAAAACATGATCTTCCCACATTCAAAATATATTCACCCCATCCCAATATACCAAAAATCTCATGTCATTTCAGTAGCAATTCTAGGTCCAAGATGTCATCAAAATTAGTTATGGGTGTAATCTATCCTGTGGAAAAATTACTCTCCATCTGTGGACCTGTGAAACCTAGAAGACAAGTTGTCTGCTTCTATAATACAATGGAACAGGCATAGAATAAACACTCCTATTCCAGAAGGGAGAACTGGAAAGGAAAACAGGGATCACAGGTCCCAAGCAAGTCTGAGAACAATCTCTGAATTGATGCTTTGTCCTCCAGCCCTGCTGGAGGGTCAGCCCTACCCTTTCCAAGTACTAGGGTAACAGCCGTGCTCTCCCTGAATGCTGGGACCTAGACTTCACCCATTCAGAGCACAGGTGTGGGGGCCGTGTTCTGAAATCTAGGGTGTAGGGCCTCACCCTTTCTAAACACTCGGGTGGTGGCAGAACTCTCCCCAACACCTGGACATAACCCCACCCTCTCCACACATTGGGTCCCCAGATCAGAAGCCCTGCCTTCTCCAAACTCCTGGGCAGAAGCATAGGGGCAGACTGCTCTTTTTTTTTTACATTAGATTGGCCCTCTCTCTTTGACTGAGATCTCTGTGGTTTAAACCTCTGCATCCATGGTTTTGTCCTTGAATCATTTTTCTTCCATTCATTCCATTTCTGTTCCTTTCAGTCTAGTCTGGCAATGCTTCTGTTCATACAATTTCTAAAAAGCTTTGTCACATTTCCGTGAAGTTCTAGGGGGTTGAAATCATCAAACAAAAGCATTTTCCATAGATCTTTCTGAGACAAATACATTTCCAATCCTGACTTCTTCTGAGATGGCTGACTGGATCCATGTTCAGCAATATACTCTTTAGCAAAGGTTTGTTTAGCCACACCCTTGTGAAGAATTCACATCCCAAGAGTTCAGGAAGGGCCTTGATAGAGCTGCTACTGGCCCTATTCTCAGAGCATGTTATCCGGGTAGATTGAGTATTTTCCAGATCATCAACTGTTAGTTTCTTTGCAATCCAATCAGCAGCTTCTCGCTTTCCTCTCTCATTTCACTATTAGTAGCAAGGAGAAATCAAGCCACACTTTCTCCCCTTTCCTTGGAACTCTCCTTAGCTAAACATCCAAGGTCATCTCTTACAAGTTCTGCTTTCCATTCAACATGAGAACACACTTTCGCCAAGTTCTCTGACACTTTATAACAAGGATCGCCTTTCCCCCAGTTTCCATTAACACATTCATCATTTCCTTCTAAGACCTTACCAGAAATACCCTTAATGCCCATATTTCTACCAACAGTCTCTTCAAAGCAGTCTAAGCTTTTTCTACCAAGCACCTCAAAACTCTTCCAGCCTCGATCCATTACTCACCTCCAAAACCAGTTCTACATTTTTAGGCTTTGCAGTAGCAGCACCCCACTTCTGATACCAAAAACTGTCTAAGTTTGCCAGCCTGCTGTGATAAATACTGCACAATGGGTTGTCTTAAACCATGGGAATTTACTGTCTCATGGTTTCAGAGGCTAGAAGGCTTGATTCCTTTTGGGGTAGGTAGCATTCTGGTGCTGATTTGCCACAATCCCTAAGGTTCTTTGGCTTGCATCTCTGTGACATCCTCTCCTTTCTCACTCCTGTGACTTCCTGTTTCTCTTTGTAAGGTCTCCAGTAATCTGGATTAAGGTCCATCTTGCATTAGTTGGGTTACACCTTAACTAAATGTAACATCTTCAAGAGGTCTTATTTACAAAGTGTTCACACCCACAGGAATGTGGGTTAAAATTAATAACATGTTTATGTTGGGGGTACATAATTCAATCCACCACACCTATTCAAATTTCCTGTATCTCAAATGTACCTATTGAGAAATATTGCAAATCATATAGCATTAAGCATGGATGTGTGCTATTATTTTCAGCAAAAGTGGCTAATGGTTGACTGCAGTAATACAATCTACCATAATCACCAAAGCAGAATAATTCTATATTTACATCTGTGTGGTGACAAAGGCAAAGGGCTGGACCTATATACAGCTCAGTATTAAGAGTTCTCCTTTGGTATGGGGACTAAAAGTGTAGAGGGGGTGAAAGAAGACTCCATTTCTCCTTAACCTTTGTAGTGTTGAATCTTTTATAATAAGACTGCAAACAACCAAGGGAGACTGAGGCAATGAGCTAACAGGCCAGATGCAAGTTTATTTACCAATTGAAGTCACAAAAGTGGAAACAATTGAAAATTATTTTTTAATGTATTTGGTCTTTTACCTGCCTTTTCCCATTTCTATGTGCCTCACATATTTTTCTGTTGTCATCTGAGCATGTACAAAGAATGATGACTATACAGATTGTACTTCTGGCTGTTTTCTTATAATCCCTGGCTCTGTGTATGAGGTCATAGTTATTTATTTTTGCTTTATTGCTTCCTTACATCCTTTTTCAGGTTATTGACAAGGCGTTGATGCCAGGAAGATTAAAAAAGTCTTTGGTGTTATCCAAGAAAAAGAAGCTGCCAAAAAGACTGACCAATTGTCTTCTCAGAGAAATTAGTACTTGCAGTGGATTCATGCTTCTTTTCTTAGGAAGGTCTATTTTCAGGATTAAAAATTTTTTTTTCTGTAGATTAGTCCTGAGTATACCTTGGTTAAATCTGAGAATTAAGGCTCCTGATCCAATTACCATTAATTTGCAAATCATCTCAAGATATTTCCTTCTCTTTCTTTACTTAGCTTATATAGTTCTACAACAAGGATAATAAAAATATAGATGTATCCACTTAAAAGAAGTTCTCATTCAAAATGGGCAATTTACAAAACTGATAACGGATAGAGTTGGCCTGTATAATTTCTTGATTTCCAAAAGGCTTTTCTACCTGGGTTATTTTAAATGGAATGGTTTTAATATACTTAGGATTTTATTTATAGATTACAAAAAAGCAGTAGGTGGTGGTGGCAGAGAAGAGAAGGCAAAGAAAGAGAAAATGTTTTAGGAAATGATAGCAATTAAAGAGTAATAAAAATGAAAAAAAAAAGTTAAAATTATAAGGTTAATAGAAAAAATATTAAATTCATAGTAATTTCAGGAAATATTGTGATATAAAATGGGAATTATTATGATTTGTAAGATGGAAGGTGACTTTTCCCTCGGAATAAAGCCTATCTTTTCACACAAAGGAGAGACATGGTAGCTTACTTTGTGGAAACAAGACATGCCATGAATGATGAAGGGCTCTATTTCAGCAAGTAACAGGCAGAAAACAAAGTCTAAAATAATTGGATAGCTATATAGCATTGTTGAAAGTGGATACTGCTTGACTATTCTAACATATAACTTTGAAATCTAAACATTATTCCTGTGTGTTAAAAGGTGAGCTGTACATTTGTATGCAAAATAGCATGCCTTTCTTAGTGCCTTTTGGTGATTTTGTTCTAAGAGTATATTTAGCCCTTGCTTTCATTTTTTACTATAGGAGAAAATTAAACCATCTGTAAGGCTCCAAACATTGAAAGCCCTGATTTGTTCTCTGTTTGTTAGCTAGCACTAGCTGAGCTCTTGGAAAAGCACTTTCCTTGCTTGCCTACTGTAGCAGCTCTGCTTTGCTAAGGTGGCTACAGATGCACAGGCTGCACAGGAAATGCCAGGTTATGAATCAGTGGGAAAACAGATGTAGAATTCTGGGGTTTAAAATTTTTAGTTTGTTGCATAGCGTGGGAATCTGGCCATGACCTCAGATCAGAAATGGAGAGACATAAACTGAGGCTTCTCTACCATACGGTATTAGAAAAACCTTCCTTGTCTCTTCCTTCCTAAATGACAATATACCTATTGTTATTTTTCTCCAAATGTATAAACAGCCTATGATTTTTTTTGGAAAAGATAATAATGTATAAAGTAGAAGGTGAAATTCTTCCCCTACCGCCTCAATGTCATCACTCTCTGTACATAACCTTTCCTTAACATTTCGCCATAAATCATTCCAAATATTTTCTATAAACATGAACACAATTTTCTTTCACTGAACAAAACCATACTACACTTTTTGTTTTGTAATGTGATCTTTGACCTCAACACTAGATATCAGGCACCTTTTGGTCATCCTTCAAACAGCAGTATTATTATTTATTTAATGAATAATTTTTGGATGAATGCTGTCCCCTGTTATATATGATGCTGCATGGAATACCTCTGCACCTATATCTTTCTAAACTTACTCTTTCATTTCCTGTGATAAATCCCCTCAAAGTAGAATTGCTGGGTCAAAAGTATGCATGATTTACATTGTAATGTATATTGCCAATGGCTCTCCAGAAATATTATATTAAATACAGTTCCACCAAATGTGTACCTCTGTTAAATGTCTCACACCTTTGCCTGCCCTGATATGATAAAAAATTTAACTTTTGAACTGATAGGCAAAGACCAATATTTCATTTTGCTGTAATTTACATAAGGACTGATTTTTTGGAATCCAGATTCAGCTGTGTTTTCTATAATAAAAAGCTCTATAATTTGGTTTGGGGAACCCTCCTTTGTCCCCAACTCTGCCTTCTCCTCATCACTACTGGGTAATTGTTTTTCTTTTGCTGCAGCCTACTCCCCTAGCTAAGCAGAGGGGTAATTGCTTTCTGTCTGGGATATAGATTTTCATTATATTCACACACACACAAATGTACACAATCACAAATTACAGAAGCACACCACATCTCATTATATCATGACACTGTAAAGCAGCCTAAAAGAAATCAATTTTCTAATGACTAGTCCAGAGGCCTGTCCCCTTCCTGGGACACTTCAAAAATTCCCAAATGACTGTTGCCTTCCTTGGTGGTAGTTTCATCCTTGCGGTTCTCTGGTACCTCTTTTCTGCAGTTTTTCTTCAAGCTGGGAGCTATTTCCCCTGGCCGGGCATATTTGCACTCTCATATTATAAAGGCTGCTGGTAAAAAGGTGAGAACTGAAGTGTTTGGGTGTAAATTCAATTTTACAAGAAATAGTTAGAATCTGTTCTGTCTCTCACCCACATGAATATATATAATTTCCCTGTGACTTTTAAATTTTTTTATTGTGGCGACATATATAACACAAAATTTCCCATTGAATTTTGTCACATGGGATTTGAAGAATCAAACTGTGCAAAGACATAAATAGATCCAGTTTTGTCTGGTTTTTGCTTAAAACATTCTGATTCAACATTAGTCCAGTGTTTCTTTCCAAATGCACAGTTTTCTTTATTGATTTTTCTTTGTCACCAGCATTGGTCAAAACAGAGTTCCTTAGCAATATGACTTACACAGCATATATCCATCAAATCCACTACTTAATGAAAATACAAAGTTAGGTTGGGGAAACATAAATTATGGAGCTTTAAAAAATTTGTGGATAAATACCACTTTTCCCTTTAGCTTTCTGTGTAAGGGCCTGGATCTCATTCTTTGGAGAGTAGTTTGTATAAGAGACCCCTGGATTTCCATCCTATGTCTGTATGATTTCAGGATGTTTCCCTTTCTGAGCCTCATTTTTTTTTGGCATATAAAATGGGGATAACAAAAGTACCACTGGCTATGAAGATTAAATGAGTACCTTACATAATATGAGACTTCACTAAGTGGTAGCAATATTATTATTCATTCAAAGATATTTATTGTGCAACTATAATGTAACAGTGTAATTCCTCATTGAGGAATTAGGGGGAAATGGTGATTAAATCCCTGTTCTCAAGAAGCATTCTTTTGTGATGAGAAAGGAAACCAAACAAGGGTTTCAATAAATGGCGAGAAGGGAAACACACGGGGTACAAGTGGATCTCATAGGAGCTAATGACCCTGGCTAGGAGAGGTCAGATACCCTAGAGGGGGTGGCATTAGGCTCACCTTAGGAATCTGGGCAACCAAAGGGGAAGCATTTGGATACCCATTTCAGTTTTTTTCTGCATGGAACCTGACTTAATTAGGGTATCAATTCAATTCCCTTATGTGAACTAGGCTCAAGGATGCCCCAGACCTGGAGCTCACTCTCAAGGATTCTCATTTCTTTAGGAGATACAAGCTGTATATGGTGTGTATATTGTGACAGTAATTATTGCTAACATTTATTGTCTGCGTCCTATGTGGCAGGCACTGTTCTAGGTACTTTGCATGCATTAAATAATTTAATCCTCATAGCCAAACCTATAAGCAACATACTTTTTTTCAGATACAGTAACCGTACCGGATTGTATTTGGGACCTCCTGTGTGGGAAGCAGGAGCTCAACCACTTGAGCCATAGCTGCTCCCCAACATAGTATTGATATGTTCATTTTAGGGATGATTAAATGAACTTAAGCACTTGTCCAAGTTTACACAGTTAATAAAAAGGGGAACAGCCTTATGAAGTCTGCCGGTCTGCTTCCAGAGTCCAGGCTTGGGCTGCCACCTACACTCCTTGAGCAGAGGAGTGTGCACAGGTGGAAGGAAGCAGTCCCGGAAGGCCCTTTCTGTCCTACCAGGAGCCTTCTTTCCCCAATTCTTCCTTTCCTCTTTTTTAATATCATACTTTAATATCATACTTTCCTTTGGTTTCAGTCCCATGAAAGGTTTTCTTCTTGTCAAAACGCAAATGACATTGAAAGAGGTTGGCCATTGTCTTAGGAGTTACAGCCCAATCTGAATAAGTTCACCAGACCTCTAAGGGGGTAGGTCTGGAGAGAATTCAAGACACTGGGTCAGAGGGAGGATCCCTGGGTTGGAGGGTGAGGAGGGAGAGGAGAAGCACAGGCAGAAAAGTACAGCCTCACTTCACAATTTTGCTGAGGGCAGCTCGGCTTGCAGCGCTGTCTGCAGTGCCAGGGCTGAGGGAAGAGTAGGGGGGAGGCTGAGGCATCAGGGCTACGGACCTCTCTGCCCCTTCTTAAGGTCTGCCGAGCCCCGCCCGTTTCCTGTGCTCACACTTCATTTACTCTTCCTGCTTTTCAGTTTCTCATTTGTCTTAGGAATTTTATCTTATTCTATATCTCCATTTCCCACTTCTTTCCTTCCTCATAGGCATAACGTGGGACAGGATTAAAGCCTGAGGGAGGACACCCCCTCCCTCCCATCTCC
>JAQZBX010080096.1:0-13873 GCA_029593785.1 Cabassous unicinctus
ATTTTATTTTATTTTATTTTTTTTTAAAGATTTATTTATCCCCCCCTTGCTGCTTGTGTTTTACTCTGTCCATTCGCTGTGTGTTTCTTCCGTGTCTGCTTATCTCCCCCTTATTCCAAGCATTTTAAAACTACCAAATGAAATTGGTTGTTCTTTGAATAAATTCCCTCAGGTTTTTTTAAAGTAGTTTAAGTAGGACAGTTCACCTATGAAGGTGAATTTTTAAGTTAAGACAAATAACTGTCCTACCTAAACTACTTTAAAAAAACCTGAGGGAATTTATTCATAGGTGAGTTTTTGTATGTAAAAAAAATATTGAATTCATATCTCCTTAAGTCTAAAATTTCTCCTTAAAAGTAATGTTTAATTAGATGAATTTTGAAAGACAAGAATAGTTATGCTTAGTGAAAAAAAAGGGCACAGAATATGTAATGCTAGTCTGATCAAGCTATTGTAAAACAGGAAGGAAATATGCAAAACATTTCTATATGATTATTCTTTATACATTTTTGAAGATCAGTTTTATTGAGGTATTGTTTGCATAAAGTAAAATTCTCCCATTTTAAGTATACAGTTTCATCAGTTTTGACAAATACATTCGTTATTTCCACCACAAATCAAGATATAGAACATTTCCATCACCCTAAAGTTCACTAGTGTCCCTTTGCAATCAGTCTTCACCCCGTCCCCAGCCTCTAGTGACCAGTGATCTGCTTTCTATCACAACAGTTTTATTTTTTTTAGACTTTCATATAAATGAAATCATACAGAATGTGGTATTTTCCATTTGGCTTCTTTCATTGTAGCATATGCATGCTTTGTTTATATCAGTAGTTTGTCTCCTTTTATTTCTAAATAAAATTATGGTTATACCATAATTTAAAATCCATTCAATAGTTGGTGGATATTTGGGTCATTTCCAGGTTTGGGCTAGAATGAATAAAATTCTTATGAACATTTACAGACAAAGTTTTATACGGACATAGTTATCCTCTATCTTGAGTAAATACCTGGGGGTAGGAACGCTGATTCGTATGGTAAATGTATGTTTAATTTCATAAGTTGTCAGGCTGGTTTACAAAATGGCTGTACCATTTTACATTCCCTCCAGCAATGTATGAGAGTTCCATATGTTGGGTATTGTCATCCTTTATAAATTTATCTATTCTAATGGGTATACAGTGGTATCTCCTGTGGCTTTAACTTGGGTTTCCCTGATGACTAGTGATATTGAGCATCTTTTCATGTGCTTGTTGGCCATGCCTATATCTCTCTTTATTGAATTATTAATCTTATTGAATTGCAGGATTTCCTTATATAGTCTGATTACAAGTCCTTTATCAGATGTTTTGCAAGTATTTCCTCCCAGTCTTGTGGCTTGCCTTGCATTGTTATAAAGATGTCTTTTGAAGAGGAAACCTTTTTTTAATTTCAATCAAGTATATTTTATCAATTTTGTATTTTATGATTTGTTTTTTGTTTCCTAAGAAATTCCTTTGTGTAACTTGAGGTCACAAGAAGTTAATCATTTTTGCTCTTACAGTAGATCTGTGATCCATTATGACTAAATTTTTGCATATAATATAACGTACAGGTTGGGGTCTTTTCATATGCCTATTCAGTTTTTCCACATAATTTGTTAAAAGGCTACTTTCTCTAAGGTGGCACCTTTGTTTAAAATCAGTTGACCATATAACTGAGTCTTTTTCTAAACCTTGTCTTTCCTCTTTATGTATCTATTTTAATGCCAACATGACGAATTGATTATTGTAGCCTTATAGTAAGCCTTGAAAACAGGTAGTATAAGTCCTCCAACTTTGTTCTTCTTTTGCAAAATTATTTTGGTTATTATAGATCCTTTGCATTTCCATACAAATTTTAGAATCAGTTTATAAATTTCTGTGAAAAAGCCAACTGGATTTTGGTTGGGATTGCATTGAATCTGTGGATCAAACTGGAGAAAATAGGTACCTTAACAATATTGAATCCTGCATTCCAACATGGTAGATCTCCCTATTTATTTAGATCATTACTTATTTCAGCAATGTTTTATAAGCATTCTTACACATATTATTTTAACTGTATTCCTAAGTATTTTGTGTATTTTGATGCTATTGCAAATGGTATTTTTAAATTTTGATTTCTAATTGTGTATTGCTAGTATATGGAAATAGAATTAATGGTTTTATTTTGACCTTGTGTCAGTATATCTTGCTGAACTTACTTATTAGTTATTGCAGCTTTTCCCCACATTTAGTAGGATTTTCTACGTAGATGACCATGTCTTCTGTGAATAAAAGAAAGTCTTTACTTCTTTCTTTCTAATTTACATGCACTTTATTTCCTTTTCTTGCCTTATTGCACTGGCTTGGGATCTCCAGTTCAATTTTGAATAGAAGTGATGAGAGTGGATATCATTGCCTCATTCCCAATCTCATGGGGAAAATATTGATTTATCCTTTCACCATTAAGTATGATGTTGGCTATAGAGTTTGTTTGTTAAATGTACTTTACTGGGTTGAGAAAGTGCTCTTCTATTCCTAGTTTGTTGAGGGTTATTATGAATGATGTTGAATTTTTGTGATGTTTTAAAATTTAATATATATTTTTTATTAGAGAAGTTGTGAGCCTACAAAACAGTCATGCATAATGTGCAGAATTCCCATACATCACCCCTCCACCAACACCTTGCGTTGTTGTGGAACATTTATTACAGATTATGAAAAGACATCATCAGACTATTATCACTAATTATGGCCCATAACAGTACATTTGGTATATTTTTTCCATACACCCCCTATTATTAACACCATGTATTAGTATTGTACATTTGTTATAGTTCATGAGAGAGTACTCTAATATTTTTAGTGTTAACCACAGTGGATGTTGAATTTTGTTAAATGCATTTTCTACATCTATTGAGATCATAATATGGTTTTTCTTTTTTAGTCTGTTAATATGATCACTTAAATTGATTGGTTTTTATATTTTGAACCAGCAATGCATTCTTGGTCATAATGTAGTCTTTTTATATATTGCTGTATCAAATTTGATAATATTTTGTTAAGAATTTTTGCATGTTCATGAAGGCTATTGGACTGTAGTTTTTTTTTTTTGGTCTTATTTCTTTTTATTCTTTTTTTTCTTCTCTCTGGACTGTAGCTTTCTTATATGCTTTTATCTTTGTCAGGGTAATGCTGGCCTTTTAGAATGAATTGGTAAGTGTTACCTCCTTAAATTTTCTGAAAGACTTTGTATAGAAATGGAATTATTTCTGCCTTAAGTATTTAGTAGAATTCACCAGTGAAGTGACCTTGGTCTGGAGGATTTTTTTTTTTTTTAAACCTACAATCAATTTTTTAAATAGATATAGGATTATTCAAATTATCCCCTTCCTTTTGAGTGGGCTTTGGTAGTTTGTGTTGAATTATCAAATTTACTGGCAAAAAGTTGTTCATCATATTCCCTTCTTACCCTTTTAATGCCTGTTGGGTCTGTGGGAATGTCTCCTTTTTGAGTCTTGTTATTGATCATTTACTGTCTTCTCTCTTTTTTTCCTTGATGTTTTTCCTAAAGAACCAGCTTAGTTTAATTGATTTTTCTCCATTGTTTTTCTGTTTTCTCTTTCATTGGTTTCTGCTATGATCTTTATCATTTCCTTTCTTCTCCTTATTTTGGGTTTAATTTGCTCTAATAGTTAATTAAAGTAGAAGCTTGGGTCACTAATTTGAGGCATTTTCTGATATAAGCATTTCTGATGATAAATTTTTCCTCTGAGCATTGATTTTGCTGCATTCCACAATTTTGATGTGATTTCATTCAGTTCAACATATCTTCTAATTTCCTTTGTGATTTTTTTCTTTGATCTAAGAGTTATTTAGAATTATGATTCTGTTAACTGTTTCCTAGTCTAACTATTGTGGTCTGAGAACGTATTTTGTTGCTTATAATCCTTTTAAATTTGAGTCTTGTTTTATGTCCTGGAATGCGTTGTGTCTTCATGAATGTTCCATATTTACTTGAAAAAAAGAAAAGTGTTTTCTGGTGTTGTTTGGCAGAGTACTGCATGAGTTTTACATTCCTTATAATGCAGAGCTGTCAGTAATAAAATGTCTTAGTTTTTATATGTCTGAAAATATCTTTATTTTGCCAATATCTTTGAATGAATTCCAGGACAATAGGTTACTTCTTTCAAGTACTTTAAACATGTCTTCTGGCATGCATTATTTCTGAGAAGTCTGATGTTATTCATATCTTTGTTCTTCTTCACAATATGTCTTTTTCCTCTGGTAGCTTTTATGATTTTCTCTTTATCTGATTTTCAGCAATTTGATTGTGATGTGCCTTGATGTGGTTTTCTTTACGTTACTTGTGCTTGGGGCTCATTATGCTTCTTATGTGTGTTTATAGCTCTCATCAAATTTCAAAAAATTTTGGCCATTTGTCAAAAATATTTTTTAAACCCTATCCCCTGCCTTCCTACCATTTCTGGAATGCCATTTTTATGTACTGCTTAATATTCTGCCATAAGTTCCTGATGCTATTAGCTATTGTAATTTTTATCTCAAGAAATTAATTTGATTCTTTTTATATGTTCTCTTTTTCTACTTGTGATGTTCATGTTTTGATAATCTGGAGCATATTTGTAACAGCTATTTCATTTTTTGCCTTTCCAAAAAAATTTATTTTTTTCATAAAGTTGAGGTACAAAACATAGATGACCACCTTTAATTCAGCATAATCAAAATTTTAACCACCAAATGACTATAAGAATGGTAGCTTAAAAAATACAGCCAAGTTTTATATTTCAAAAATATCTAAACTCAAATAAATTAATCCTTAAAAAATACACTTCTCATTCTATTTATTTGGCATTGACTCTGGTTAGACCTTTTTTAAACGAGGTAACAGGGATTAAACCCAGGACCTCATGTATGTGAAGCAGGCACTCAGCCACTGAGCTACACCCGTTCCCTGGTTAGACTCCTGTGCAGTCACACCTGTAAAATGCTGTCATGCTTATCAACTGTACAACTCCCATCAGTCCCTGTGAAAATGACTGCTGTTAACAGATGGGTAATACACACACGCAAGCATGAAGGACAGAACATACAGTCATACAATAGCTTCTCCCTAAAATAACACATATGGATTCATCACTGACTTTGTTTTTCACTACAGCTGGGAAGGCAGTATTGATCTCAGCTCGTATGGGACCAGACAGTCAGTGGGCAAGGTACCCTGTGGTCCTGCCTTCCAGGCATAGCCCCTACAGCCTGAGGCATGGCAGGGTCGGGAGGGTGGGAATAGAGGTCACTGTCATCACAGGGCTGGAACAAGCACTGGTCTCTACATCTCTGATGCTGCCAAAACCTAAATTCGGACACTTGACTACTCCCCATCCGAAGGTAAACAGATATCTTCAAGCTTCTTTGGCTACTGTGCAGCCATGGTGGAGTGGGGTGGGGTGGGTGGTCCATTCTCTTCAGCTGGGAGTTGAAAGCTGAGGCTCCATTCCTGTTGGTTTGCTTGCTGCCAGGTGCTTGTTCTGTCCCACTACCCCTTGGCTTCTGTCTCCTCTGTCCCCTGACTTTAACAAACTGTGGTAAGATGAAGCCAGGTTATGTCAGTGTTCAGAGGAGAAAGTGCCTAGGAAAACTGAAGATCTGCTTTCTAGCCAGAAGTTTTAATTTAATTTGCCATCTTAACCATTTTAGGTGTACAATTCACAAAGTTGTGTTATTATCAACACCACCCATTACAAAAGCTTTTTCACCATCCCAAAATAGAAACTCTGTACACATTTAGACAATAACTTCCCATTTCCCAATTCTTTGGTAACCTCTAATCTGCTTTCTTTCCCTATGAATTTGCCTCTTCTAGATACGTTAGATAAGTAGAATCATACAATATTTGTCTTTTTGGCTTATTTCAGTTAGCATAATGTTTTCAAGGTTTATCTATGTTGTAGCATGTATCAGAACTTCATTCCTTTTTATGGCTGAATAATACTCCATTATATGTATATACAAAGTTTTGTTTATGCATATGTTGGTGGACATTTGGGTTGTTTCCTCCTTTTGGCTAAGGTGAATAATGCTGCTATCAACATTGACATACAAGTATCTGAGTCCCCATTTTCAGTTATTTTGGATATATTTACCTAAGAGTGGCATTTCTGGGTGATAATGTAATTCTGTGTTTAACATCTAGAGGAACTGTTTTCCACAGTGGCTGCACCACTTTACATTTCCACCAGCAGCAACATATGAGGGTTCCAATTTTTCCACATCTTGCCAACACTTGTTATTATTATTATTTTTTAATAGTGCTCTTAGTGGGTATGAAGTAGTATCTCACTGTGGTTTTGATGTACATTTATATAGTGACTAATGATGTTGAGCATCTTTTCATGTGCTTATTGGCCATTTGTATATCTTCTTTGGAGAAATGTCTATTCAAGTCCATTGCCCATTTTTTAATTGGGTTATTTGACTTTTTGTTGAGTTGTAGTAGTTCTTTACATATTCTGGATATTAAACATTTTTCACATAAATGATTTTCAGCTGTTTTCTCCTATTGTGTGAGTTGTCTTTTTGCTTTTTCAATAATATACTTTGAAGCACAAAAGTTTTAAATTTTGATGGAGTCCAATTAATTTATTTTTCTTTTGTTACATGTACTTTTTGGGTAATATCTAAGAAACCATTGCCAAATCCAACATCATGCAGATATTCGCCTATGTTTTCTTCTAAGAGTTTTTATAATTTTACCTCTTAAATTTAGGTCTTTGATCCAGTTTGAGTTAATTTTTGTATAGGGTGTAAGGTAGGTGTCCAACTTCATCATTTTGCATGTGGATATCCAGTTTTCCCACCACCATTTGTTGAAGACACTACTGTTTTCACCATTGAATGGGCTTGGCACCTGTGTCAAAAATCATCTGGCCATAGATGGTGTGGGTTTATTTCTGGACTCTCAATTCTCTTCCATTAGTCTGTTTATCTCTCCTATGCGAATATCACACTGATTTGATTACTGTAGCTTTGTAATAGATTTTGAAATTAGGAAGTGTGAATCCTCCAACTTGATAATTGTTTTGACTATTTGAGGCCTCTTGCCATTCCATATGAATATGAGGATCAACTTTTCCATTTCTGCAAAAAGGCTGCTGGAATTTTGATTGGCATTGTATTGAATCTGTATATCACTTTAGGTAGTATTGACATCTTAAGTCTTCTAACCCATGAACATGAGATGTCTTGCCATTTATTTGTTTTCTCTACTTTCTTACAACAATGTTTTGTAGTTTTCAGTGTACAAGTCTGTATTAGTCAGGGTTCTCTCGGGAAACAGAATCAACAGGAGATATCTGTCAATATATGAGATTTTATAAGAGTCTCATGCGACCGTGGGGACGCACAAGTCCAGATTCCGCAGGCAGGCTGCAAACCAGGGGCTCCGATGAAAGTCCAATGAAAGGTCCTTGATGAGTTTCTGGGAGAAGTTGGCTGTCCAAAGACGAGCTGGGAAATTCTCTCTGAATGCTGAAATCACTTCTCCTTTTAAGGCATTCAACTGATTGGATAAAAGCATCACCCATTGCTGAAGCAGATGTAATCAGCATCCATGCAGTAGACTCACTGGTGATCGAAGTCCATAAATGCTCTTGTATTACAATTAGCCCAGTGCTTCCTGACCTAACACCTGGACACAATTACCTGGCCGAGTTGACACATTAGCCTAACCATCACAAAGTCTTTTATCTCCTTTGTTAAATTTATTCCTAGGTATTTTATTTGTTTAGGTGCTATTGTACATGGACTTGTTCTCTTGATTTCCTTTTGGATTGTTCATTGCTGGTATATAGAAACACAACTGATTTTTGTGTGTTGATATCATATCCTGCAACTTTCCTGAAATTTTTTGTTAGCTTTAGTAGCTTTCTTGTGGATTCTTTGGGATTATCTGTAGGCAGGATGATGTCATCTGTAAATAGAGATAGTTTTATTGCTTTCTTTCCAATTTGGATACCTTTTATTTCCTTTTCTTGCATAATTGCTCTGGCTAGAACTTGTAGTACAATCTTGAATAGCAGTGGTGGGAGCAGCCATCTTGTCTTTTTCCTGATCTTTGGGGTTAAAGCTTTCAGTTTTCCACCATGGAGTATGATGTGAGCTGAACCCTGTACCTCCTATATGGTAGACGGGAGCCCAGTCACTTGAGCCACATCCGTTTCCCGTTTTCTGAGTGTTTTTATCATTAAAGGGTACTGGATTTTGTCAAATGTCTTTTCTGCATCAGTTGAGATGACTATGTGGACTTTTCCCTTTTTTCTATTAATGTGGTCTATTATATTCATTGATTTTTTTTTTCTTTTAATATTGAACTGCTCTTGCATTCCTGTGTCTGATAGCTATTTTAAAGAACTATTTGCTAATTCCACCATCTCTCCCATTTCTGGCTCTGTATCTAATGACTGACTTTTCACCTGGGTGTGTGTCATATTTTCTTCTTTGAATGCTTGGTAATTTTGACTGGATGCTGGACTTTGTGGATCTTATGGGTTTTTGGGGGTGGTTTATAAAGGGTATTTATTTGGGGTGGAAGCTTACAGTTTACAAGGCTGTAAACTCTAAGTTACTTCCCTCACCAAAGTCTGTTGCCACATGTTGGAGCAAAATGGCTGCCATCTCTGTGAGGGTTCAGCCTTCCTCTTCCTCCTAAGGCTCTGTGGGCCCAGCTCCTTCTTTTCTCAGCTGTAGGTTAGCATAAGGCTTGTCTCTATCCCCAGGGCTCATTTCTCTCTGGGCTCAGCTGCTCTGCTCGCTCCACAAGGTCAGCTGTAAACTATCAGGCGAACGGCTTGTCTCTCTTCCTGGGGCCTCTGCCATGTCTTTTGGAGCCTTCTCTCTTTCCTCATGTACCTGCTTCTCTGTGTGTTTACTTCCTGGGGCTCCAGCATCAAAAACTCTCCTTATATTTTTGATGCTTGATTTTGTGGTATTCTTTTTAAAGAGTGTTGGACTCTATTCTGGCACTTATTTAAGTTACTTGGAATCAGTTTGATCCTTTTTGAGGCTTGCTTTTAAGCTTTGTTAGGGTAGATCTAGAACAGCCTTCAGTCCCATTCCAAAGCAGTATCCTTTTGAGAACTCTACTGGATGTTCTCTTTATTTCATTGGCCTTCTGCTTTTGCTCGTATAATCATAAACTGTTCCCAGCTCTGTCTGTGCTCCAGGAATTGTTTGGCTTGATGCGTTCTGGGGATTCTTTTACCTAACCTCATGGAGTTCCATCCCATAGAAGTGCAGATCATTATTCAGCCAAATATTCCAGGGAACCTTTCTGCAGGTACTCAGAGCTTGCTGTCTTCATGCAGCCCTTTCCTCTCCAATATTTTGCTCTGCAAATTCAAACTGCCTCAGCTTCTACAAACTGTGATCTCTGTCTCAACAACTTGGCAAGATTGGTGGGCTCTGTTTGGATTTCTCTTCCCTGTAGTGTAGCCTGGATATTGCCTTCAGGCAGTAATTTCTGGCAATTGTAGGGCTTACCTTGTTTGTTTTCCTCTCAGAGATTATAGGCCAACATTGTCAGTTGTCCAGTATCTAAAAACAGTTTTATATATTTTCCTAGTTTCCTAGTTTTTATAGTGGAAGGATAATTCTCATAGTAGCTAATCCTTCATGGGCTGAAGTGGAAGTCCTGTATAAATTTTATGCTTTGCAAACTTTTAAAAATAATTACAAGAAATGAATTCTATCTTTTAACTTTTATGCAAATCGCTCCAGCTTCTTTGTACTTCTTCAAGATTTGCTGTAGAACAAGTTCATTTCATGGTTTGTTGAAATTCTAATGGAATAAATAAAAGATGGAGAGTATGTCTTAAAATATTTACAGGGGAGGTCATCTCAACATATAGGTTCATGCTAGAGCTTTCAAGTTCTCTTATTATGGTGTAGGGGGTGTTTATACATGTTCTTCTTTTTTACTGACTCATTTCTGTCCTAGAGCCAAATGGCCTTCATTCTGATTATGCAGGTGAGGCCTTTCTCCCCTTCCCTCTTCTTTAATACATAAAACCTTGAAGCATTAATCTGATTTTTTTTTCCCCCTAGGTGGTATAGTTGTATGCTGGGAAAGAAATGCAGTCTGGCTCCTCTGAAGGAAGAGCTTCGCATTCAAGGGGTAAGTTTCTGTTCTGGTGTATCTATTTTGGATGATAGTTGTTCATTTATACCCTGAAACTCTAAATGTGAAGGGTTTTTTGTTTTTTTTTGTTTTTTATTCTTTTAATTGTTTAATTTTGGGGTTAGAAGGGACTTCTTATAGATTATTAAAACAAGGCCTAAGTGGCAAAATGTTAAAATTTGGGGTACCTGCGGGGGTAGGGTATACTGGAGTTCTCTGCATGGGATTTGTATTATTTTTGCAACTGCTTTGTAAGTTTGAAATTATTTCAAAATAAAATGTTAAAAATAGTACAATGGAATATAATAGAGGCAAAAATAATAAATCAATAAAACAAGGCCTCCTTTTTATAGAAGCAGAAACCAAAGTCCAGATAAATTGAGAGGCTTGTTTGGATCACACAGCTAGTTATTGAAGAACAGCTAGAGCCAGAATGCAGCTTCAGTCCACATAGTTCAGCCTCTCGCTCCTGTTTTGAACTACAGGTAGCAAATGAGTACTTGCCGCCCCACAGTGTTATGTGGTAGTTTGGCATGACTAAGATAATTTCCTTGCTTAAGAAACAAATGAATTAGGAAGGCGTCTTTTAGGAATTAAAAGGGAATGTGGAAGGGGGGTGAGGATCAGTGGGTGACACCAGGTTTTTGAATTTCTGGTTTCTTTCTGATATGCTACTCATCTTGGTTTCTTTTCTGTTTAATTGAAAAAGTTACAAAGTGGTTCCTTTTTCTTTCCTAAAATCTGATAGACAAAAGGGAGGCTACATATCTGTTTCTAGCCAGTATTTGGTTGGCTCTCTTTCTTGGAAAAGAAAAAAAAAAGCCACTTGAGTCATTTTACAAATGCTTCTCTGAAGAGCTGTATTTGAGTATTTCATATTTGACTTTTGAGCCAGATCTGCAAATTATTTATCATGTTTTATGGGACGAAAAAAAAATGCAGCATTGTTGAGAGAAAATGTATTCATTGACTGCTTAGGCAACTGTGCATAGCTGTTTTGGGATAATCATGTTTATAAACTGACAGAAAGAAGGGCTAATACATAATTTTACATGGGGCAGCAGCCAGAAACATATTGGTAGAATGACTTCAATTTGATGATGCTATGTTTGTCGGTTTCAGGTTCCTAAAGTCACCTACACTGAATTCTGTCAAGGTCGGACAATGAGATGGGCTTTAGCATGGAGTTTTTATGATGATGTGACAGTACCAGTAAGTAAAGACCTTGCTTGGGCTTCTCCAAAGCCAGCACTTGGTGGGTTTTAGTAGATCATAAACGGGCTAAATCTGTACTGGCCTGTTTCCCTGAAGCTTGCCCATAGTCCTTCTGTCAAAATGGAAAATGGTTGTAAACAACACAACAGCCCTAGCAAGCTGACTGTGATGACCATGGAGCCTGCCTTTGTGGGTTTGTGCAACCCAGTGATTATTGCTCAACAAGCAAATGAACTGGGAAGGCATATCTTTTAGGAATCAAAAATTCAAGTAATATAACCTACAGAAACACCTGTGTGTATAACTCTTCTGGTAGATGGGCCTTAAGAATTGAAATTGAAGCCTGTTTTCTATATATTTCCTTCACTACTGCTGCTTTCTGAGAGCAGTTGTGTCCTGGGGTTCCTGGTGAGTTTATAAGTTGACATTTTGGGTTACAGGCTTTTGATGTGTAACACTTGGGGATCATTCTGGCAAAGGGTTCTGTCTTGGCTTTAAGATTAGCATTAGAATATTGACCATTTTTGAAGCTGGGGATAGGTCATTATCTTTGTCTCTCTACCTTGGGTATGTTGGAACCTTTTCTGGAATAAGAGGTTTAAAAAAAAATGGTTAGCATTGTGTAGAATCACTGTCCCACAAATTTCTCTTTGTCCTCTGTGCTGCTCTGTGTACAAGAAAAATGCTGCTTTCTGAGCTGGCCTGACTAGTGATTTTCTGGCTGAGCTGAGAGTAGTGATAGAATAGCAACTGTTTGTTCTCCCGTTTCTCTCATGTTTCATGTCATCAAAAAAGAGTGATTGACTTACTGTGGCCTGAGCCTCCAGCCTTAAGTTTATGCACACATTGCTCAACATGGGTTCCTTTTTTCTGTAGTACTTACAGAGGCCAGTGCCTTGTCCTTCAGGGCTCTAATCCCTGATCCATACATCTTGCTTGTTCTGGGTGTTACCCTCTAAAGGGCTTGTCCTCTTTTGTCTCTAATGTCATCTTAAATGTTGCTGTGTCTACAAGCGTCTTTCCTGCTCTTGTAGAATAGAATAGAGACATGTGCAGAAGCAAAGGGGGCTAATCTGCTAATTTGCAGATGGTACCTTGTTTCCAAATATACAAGCTCAAATCTGAGATGGAGTGTTCTTCCTCTACTCTGGGTCTGTTGTTCCTAGGTGAACATAACCATTTTTAAGTGTACTGCTCTGTGGTATTAATTACATTCACAGTGTTGTGTTACCATCAACACCATCCATTACCCAAACTTCTCCATCACCCCAAAACATAAACTATGTACCCATTAAGCAATAACTCTTCTTTCCCTCCTCCCCCAGGTCCCTGATAACCTTCAGTCTGCTTTCTGTCTTTATGAATTTGCCTATTCTAGATACCCCAGATAAGTGGACTCATAGAATATTTGTCCTGTTGTGTCTGGCTTTCAATTAGCATGTTTTCAAGGTTCATCCGTGTTGTAGCATGTATCAGAACTTCATTCCTTTTTATGGCTGAATAATATTCCATTGTATAAATATATCACATTTTGCTTATCCATCCCTCTATTGGTGAACACTTGGGTTTTGGCTATTGTGAATAATGCTGCTGTGGACCATTGGCATACAAGTGCCTGTGTCCCTGTTTTCAGTTCTTTTGTGTATGTACCTAGGAGTGGAATTGCCTGGTCATATGGTAATTCTGTGTTTAACTTTTTGAGGAAAAGTGTGTGTGTGTGCGTGTGGGCGTGCATGCATGCTTTAAAGTAACAGCCATCATGGTGGGTGGGAAATGGTATCTTGTTGTGGTTTTGACTTGGATTTGTTTTGTGATTGCTGATGTTGAGTATCTTTTCATGTACTTATTGGCCATTTGTATATGTTCTTTGGAGAAATGTCTATTCAAGTCCTTTGCCTATTTTTCAATTGGGTTGTTTGTCTTTTGGTGTTGAATTGTAGAAGTTCTTTATATATTCTGGATATTAAATCCTTATTAGATATGTGATTTGCCACTATTTTCTCTCCTTCTAGTATCCTTTTTTTAAAAATTATTATTTAGAAATTATCCTTTTTGTCACCTTATAGACTGCCAGGGCCTTCACACCAAATGGTTAAAATAATTAGCAGTGCTTTAAGTTCTTGCTGTGCAGGCACTAACAGCTGCAGGAACATGTAACTGCACCTGTTTCCAAATGCCTTCTGCTTAACCTGCTTCCCACATTTGTTGGCACCACAGTTTCTCCCATGCTTGAGTACTTATCCCTATCCACTCCCGCCCCCAGCCCCAGGATGTTAATAATGCATTCCCAAGTGTTCCATTAGATACACTTAAACTGCTTACAGGAGAGAGGCAATTTCTGATTTGTAGTAACCCAGCAACAGTTTCTTAGCACTGGTGCCCTTGATCAGCAACTCCTTTCCCTGAAGGTAGGTCCAAGGTACTTGTGAGATTTTTATTTGGCTATCCTATTCTTTTTTTTTTT
>JAQZBX010080097.1:0-13876 GCA_029593785.1 Cabassous unicinctus
ACCCATCCACCCATCCATCCACCCATCCATCCACCCACCCATCCATCCACCCACCCATCCATCCATCCACCCATCCACCCACCCATCCATCCATCCATCCATGTATCCATTCATCCATGTATCCATCCATCCATCTACCCACCTATCCACCCACCCACCTACCCATCCATCCATTCTCTCATCCATCCATCCATCGACTCATCCATCCACCCATCCACCCATCCATCCATCCATCCATGTATCCATTCATCCATGTATCCATCCATCCATCTACCCACCTATCCACCCACCCACCTACCTATCCGTCCATTCTCTCATCCATTCATCCATCCATTGACTCATCCATCCATCCATCGACTCATCCATCCATCCATCCATCCATCCATCCATCCATCCATCCATCATCTATACCTTCCTTCCCGGAAAAAGGTTCAGGAATCACAGAAGACTTGCTAGCACATGTATGCAAAGCACTTCAGCAAATAATAGTTTCCAGGAGCAGGACTTGGGAATCCTTTTCACCACAGAATTTCTCATTATCCCTAAACCTGCTTTCTCCCCCCCCACCCCCACCCACCCTCTCAGTCCCCATCTGCGAATGTGGTCCTCTCAGAGCACCTAGGTCTGGTTTCTCTCATCTCCTCTTGGGTCTGTTTGAGTCACCCTGAGCAGCTTTTCTTTCTGGACCCCTTCTCTTATCTTCAGAGAGGCTCGTTCCTCCCCAAAGTCAACTGCAATGGGCTGCGTGTTCTATTTATCAACCTTAGACCTTTCATATGTCTAACTGAATTAAAAAATACTGGATGTGGAGACATCAGCAGTGAGTATCTCTGGGTAATGGACTTCTTTTTTTAAAAATATTTATTTATTTATTTTATCCCCACCCCCCCCTCCCCATTGTTTTTGTGCTCGCTGTCTGCTCTCTGTGTGCTATTCTGTGTCTGCTCGTCTTCTCTTTAGGTGGCACTGGGAACCGATCCCGGGACCTTCTGGAATGGGAGAGAGGCGCTCAGTCTCTTGTGCCACCTCAGCTCCCTTGGGCTTCTAAATAAGCTGTATTTCTTAAAATTACTGCAGCCTACATATATGACATTTTAAAAAAGATTTTATTTATTTCTCCCAGCCGCCTCATTGTTTGCACTTGCTGTGTCTGTTCGTGTTCCTTGTTTCTTTAGGAGACACCGGGAACCGAACCCAAGACCTCCTCTATGGGAGGGAGGAGCCTAATTGCTTGAGCCACCTCCGTTCCCTGCTCTGTTGTGTCTCTCATTGTGTTTTTCTTCTTGTGTCTCTTGTTGCGTCATCTTGTTGCATCAGCTCGCCGTGCCTGCCCGTCGCACCAGCTCGCTGTCTTCTTTAGGAGGCCCCAGGAACCGAACCAGGGACCTCCCATGTGGTAGGCGGGAGCTCAATCGCTTGAGCCACATGCACTTCCCCATATATGACTTCTCATAATAGGAAAAGTAATGTTTAAAATTACATTTCTTAGAGTATTAGATTTCATATTCTACTTTCCTCCCCCTTCCACTCCACCAAAACTTCTTTTTCTATTTTCCAACCTTTGAACATTTTGAAATGTTTCATTGTCCATTCATTGAAGGACCTTTATGTCACTAAGTTCAAGGTATCAGGGACATTTCAAGCTTCAAATCAGAAAAAGAAGCCCTTCGGAGAAAATCCACGCAGCCCTGCCCCTGACCACACCGGTCTGTATCTCTCTGTTGTTCTCTGTGAGGCCCGCGGGGGGCTGAGGTGGAAGCTGGAGGAGCCCCGTGCGAGAGGGACCCCTTTTACAGCCGAGGAGATGAAGAAACCAGAACTAGGTGCTCTGAGAGAACCACATCTGCAGATGGGCCTTCAGACCCCTTCTTCCCCGATACGCCGACACTCCGCAATAGCTAGGAGGAGGGAAGGGGTTCAATAGAAAAAAAATCAAGCAGCTGGGCAAAAGGTGTGAGGAAACACTTCACAAAGGAAGACATGCCATATGCACACAACATACACACAGAAACTAGAAGAGCCAAAACTAACACTGGCAGCGCCCGTTGCTGACCGGCACGGGGAAGTGTGGAAGGCAGCACTGTGAGCCACTTTGGAGGACTATTTGGGAGTTTCTTATCAACTTAAGCATACGCTCACCATATGAGTCATCAATCCACCCCTCGGTGTTTACCCGAGAGGAACGAAAACATGTCTGCACAAGCATTCAGAGGAGCTTTATTCAGAGCAGCCCAAAGCAAACAACCCAGATGTTCATCAACTGAATGGCTAAATAAAATGGGGTAGAAATAAAATGAAATACTATGCAGAGGTGAAAAGAGAACAAAGTACTGAAGTACAAATAACATGGATAAATCTCAAAAACATAATGTTGAGGGAGCGGATGTGGCTTAAACAGTTGAGTGCCTGCCTCCCACGTGGGAGGTCCCGGGTTCGGTTCCCAGTGCCTCCTAAAGAAGACGAGCAGACAACGAGCAGACATGGAGCAAAAACAAACGAGCAGACTGACAAGGGAGCCATCTCGGGGTGGGGGGCGACAATGTTGAAGGAAAGGCAGTCACAAAAGAGTACACACTGTATGATTTCATTTACATGGAGCTTTGAGAAAAGGCACAACTGGGAAGCACATGCGGTTCAAGCAGTTGAGCTCCCATCTTCCACATGGGAGGTCCCAGGTTTGGTTTCTGGTGCCTCCTGAAAAAACAAGAACAACAAGCAAAACACATGAAAAACCAACTCAGGGGAGCTGACGTGGCTCAGTGGTCAAGCACCGGCTTCCCACGTATGAGGTCCTGGGTTCAATCCCTGGCCCTGGTACCTAAAAATAAAGATAATAACATGGATGAAGCTCAAAAACATAATGAATGAAAGAAGGCAGTCACAAGACTACACACCGTATGATTTCATTTATAAGGAGTTTTTTTAAAAGGCAAAACTGGGGAGTGGATGTGGCTCAAGCAGTTGAGCACTGGCTTCCGAGGTACAAGGTCCTGGGTTCAATCTCCAGCCCTGGTACCTAAAAAAATAAAAAATAAAACAATAAATAAAAAAGGCAAAGTACAGAAAGAAGGAGAGGGGAGCTTTTTGGGGTGCTGGAAACTTTCTCCGTCTTGACTGTGGTAGTGTTTTCGTGGGTATACACGTTTGTCCATACTCATCAAACTGGAGTGCTAGCATAGCTGTGTCGTACTGTATGTTAATTACACCACAACAAAGTTTATTAAAAACAACAGGAAAACTAAGACGGGATGCAGTTGAATCTTTGTCAAAACTGTGGAAGGCAGGATGATGTAAACTTAGAGGAACTAGGCAAAACTGTAAAGGAAAGCCCGGGCAGACGTGACAACGGAAAAGAAAATGTAAAGGACAGACAAAAGACAGGATAAAACGTCTGGAGCGGCTGCTTAGGGGTACAGAGTTTCCATTTGGGGTGGCTCTGGACCCAGCTCCTGGAGACGGTCACACAGCATTGAAAATGTGCGTAATGCCACTGAAGAGCACGCTGCGGCATGCCCAGAATTGTCCGTTTTACCTTACGTCTTAGCACAGTAAAAGCAATCGCTATGATGCAGTCAGGGTCCCCTTGCTGCGCTTGTTAAATGACAAGCCTCCATCTGTGTCCAGACAGCCGGCTGAGGCGCCTCAGGTCCTGGGGGGGCACCCCTGAGGGTGGCGGGGGTGGGAAGGGGGGAAGTGGGGGCAAGATGATTCTGAGGAGGGGCTGGGGGAGAACCCAGTGCCCTTTGGGGCCAATGCTCCCCCCCAGAGACCCCTCCCCAGCTGGATAATTCCAGAGAGAATAGGCCCTAGGATAAGAGAAGAGAGTCCATGCCCGGGGCGGACCCAGCTCTGAGGTTGGAGCGGTGGGAATGGCACCCGACTCTGGCCCCCCGGGGGACTCCGCAGCCCAGGAGGGAGAGGCCAGTGGCCAGAGCAAGGCCCCCTGTCCAGTCGTGTGCTGAGGCGTTTCCTGCCCTGGCCTCCACCCGCCTGCCGCCCACATCCTTGAGGCCAGGCCTATTGACTTTGGGGGCGGGTGGCTCTAAGCTGGGGGTCTGTCCTGGGCACTGTACCCCTGGGTGCCAGCAGCCCTCGCCATTCGCCCTAGGGGAGATCCCGGGCTCTGGGCCAAAGAGGACGGTCTCCCCCTGGTGGCGACACGCCGGCGACTTCTGTGGCTTCCCCGGTGACTGGGAGCTTGGACCCCGCCCCCCGGCCCTGGGGCCGTGGCGAGGCCCCTGGGGTCAGGGTCCCAGGCCCAGCCCCTGCCTGCCCCGGCCCTGCTCTGAAACGAAGCAGCAGGCTCCCTCGCCGCGCCCGCAGCAGCGCACTGGGGAGCCCGTCCCGCCAGCCTGCGCGCTCGGCCCACGAGGTCCCGGGAAGCCGAGGGAGCCAGCGACCGGCAGGGACAGAGCGGCCCCGTCATCTGTGGCTGCGGCCAGCGTCGGGGAGGACGGCCCGCGGCCTCCCCTCTCCGGGTGCGCGTTTGTTCATGAGCTCAGCAGAGCAAATACCGCGGCTGTCTGTCCGTCTGCTGGACCACAAAGCAAGACCACGTCGGCCGAGCGCTTGTCAAGGTGACCGTCGAGCCCGTGCCCCCAGCTGCCGGGCGGCTCCCCAGCGCCCCCTACGGGCCTGCGGAGGGGCATCGGGACTGTGTCCACTTTTTGCTCCTTATGAATCACACCGCTGTGACCATCCGTGAACAGGTTTTCATGTGCGCGTACGTTTCATTTTTCTTGGGCAAGTACGTGGGAGCGGAATCGCCCGGAGTATAGGAGATAGATACAACGGAAGGATTTCGGGAATACAGAATACACAAGCTCACGTTCCATCATCTGTCAGTGCTGCGGCGGCGTCACGCATCCTGTGGCCCCTAAACAACTCCACTGTGCACTCGTGGGAAAGTGAGCGTGAAACAGGCCGATCTTGGCATTGTTGTGCCAATTGTTCTGACTCATGGGCCCCCTGAGAGGCCTGGGGTCCCAGACCACACCTGAGGCGCCCTGTCCTGTGCTCTCTCTGCTCGTGCCTTTGCCCGTGTTGTTCTCCCCTCCTTCTCTCCTCTTGACCAATTCTCACTCTCCTTTCAGACCTAGCTCAGTCGTCGCCTCCTCCAGGAAGCCTCCCTGAAGTCCACACCAACCTCACCTCTGGGCAGGTGCCTTTCCCACGATGCCCTGCACGTGACACATCAGCGCAGAAGCCGCACTGACCTGCCGCCGTCCACTTCTGTGTCCGTCTCCAGCGGGGCAGCCAGCTCCTCGGGCCGGATGCCCAGCCTCTCCTTCCTTATGCCCCAGCGCCCAGCTGGGAGCCTGGCCCCACGGAGGTCTTGGCAAATGTGTGCCGAGTGAACGAGTGAGTGAATGAATGATGACGCCCCAGTGGGCTCTCCTGGCTCAGTTGGAGCCTGGGATAGAGCCAGGCAAGCGAGAGCCAGTGGGACAGACCTGGGTCCTTGGAGCTGGGCCTCCTCCAGGCCCAGGGTCTGAGTGAGCAGGTCCCACGTCCTCAGCAGAACTACCTGGACCCGGTTTCCCCGCTCACTCCTGCCTCATCCTGCAGCTCAGGTCACTGACCTCCACTCTGGGCTCCGTCCTCCATCCCCGTCCTCAAAGACCACACCTGGACACTCTGCTTCTGCAGAAGCTTTATTTATTGACAGAGTCAGGTTCAGGGGCACGACACGGTGACCCCAGTCCCATCAGTCCACCACCTCGCAGGCTGCCTCATTCCCGGGGGGTGGGGCCCAGAGGCGCTCGCTATTGTCATGCTGTGGCGTTGTCTGGCTGTTGAGTTGTTGACTCCACCAGGGGATAATTCCAGAGGAAGCCGAGGCCCGCAATGCCGAGGAGCCTATATTCTCCGTAAACGCCTGTGAGCACCCGCCCCGGCTCGCTGGGGAAGGCGGAGAAGGTTTGGCCGCTCGGCCACCCGAACGAGGCTTTGCGGCCCTGGCTGGTGTGGAACACCAGGGACCGCAGGAAGAGCCCGTAGTGGCCAGAGACCGACACGAAGTGCTCGCCCGGCCACAGGTTGAACTCCTGGGCTCTCCCACATGAGACGCCATGTTTTTCGCCCCAGGAGTATCCGAATTTCAGCTGGATGCTGGAGGAGAGACGGAGCTTTGAGGGCCCTGGATGCGCAGTGGCCCAGCCCTCCAGGGCCCTGCAGCTCCCCCGGCCCCCACGCTGGGCGGGAGACGGGCCTGCCCAGGCACGCGTGTTGCCCCCAAAGCCCTGCCCAGCTGCCTCTGGCCCGTCGCCCAGCCCCTTGGCCCGTTTCCTCATCTGCACGTGGGGGTGGCTGTTGGGAGGTTTAAAGAAACCATCCCTAAAGAGAATTGGGCACAGTGCTGGGGCTATTGAGTGTGTGCTGACGGCATCCCAGGGCTGCAGCCCCCCCACCCCGTGGCCATGACCCCTCCATGAGCCATCAGGCCAGTGCCCGCTCACCAACCCCCCACACTGCCCACCTGTGCTTCTCTGCCTTCCCTTCTCCATAGTGCCCATCCCAGGGCCTCCCTCTCCTCCAGCTTGCCCCTACCCCCACTATCTGCCTCCTTGGTTGTAGCCTACTCTGCCTCATTCTCTTATAAGTGCAGAGCAAAGCCCCACCCCCCAACCCTTGGCCCACAGCAAAGGCACCCCCCGAACAACAGAACAGCCCTGTGCTTTCTGCTTCTATACACTTCTGATGACTTGTGTTCAAGTGGACTTGTGGTCCACTCTGACCCTCACATCATTTCCTACTTGGCCCTAACCGAGACAGACCTTCTCCTGAGTTTCCATTAGGCTTTCTGGGGACTGAGATGGCATTTGTGGTTGAGTGGAGTTGGGTTGAAAGGAGATGGGTGGGGGAAGTCACCCTCTAACCCTCTTTAGCTCAACCCAGAGGGCAAATTGCAGGCCTTTTGTGGAGACAGAAATAACTGGGGACTGGCAAGCGGGGAGAGACTGGCTGGGGAAAAGGGGCAAAATTGAAAAGTGGCGGCTGTGGGGCCACGACCCCAAAGGATCAAGCAGTCTCAAATTGTCATTGGGAGGCAGACGAGGGTGCTGGAAAAGCGGCTCCAAGTGCCCCCTTCCCTGAGTTTCCCAGACCGTGGGAAGCGCCGGGGCGCGCCGACAGGGCTGCGCGACCTCTGACCCCACTCACTTTTTCATCAGTCCAATCAGCCCGAAGCAGGCCCGAACCCCGGTAATGTCGTACTCGTCGTTCTCAGCGGTGCTGAAGTACGTGCCTCCTCCGTAGCCGTACATGTCTAGACGGATGCAAGGACCAAGGGGGACAGCTCCACGCAGGCACTACGCAGGTGGTCTCTGCCCAGGACGGGCAGGTGGGCAGCTCCAGGGCTGGCTGCCGCAAGACGGCCCTGGGCCTGGAGTTGGTCTGTGATGAGAACTGGGGGCGAGACCCTGGGTTTCTGGGACGGAGGAGGTGAGGCACCCATGGGGGAAAGGGCTGGCGGGGAGGCCTGGACCAGCCCGACTTACGCATTGCCCAGCAGGTGGGGGTCCCAAGGAGAGCGAGGGTCAGCAGCAGCCGCAGCATGGCTTCTGGACGGCAAATCTCCTGGGGAGAAGAGGGGAGGCCGAGGCACTCGGCTGGTGGGAGGGGCTGGCGCTGGGAGCCCTTGCTGGGCCTTTTATACCCGCCCCGGCCCCGTGGGCACCCGTCCAGGAGGAAGGAATGAGGGGCCGCCACGGGGCCAGGAAGGAGCCAGGGGCAGGGGCTCTTCCTTGGGGGAGTCCCCAGAGCATCCTGGGGGAGGCTCCCGGATTTGCCGTGTTTGCCGTTTGGGCCCCACGGCCTACACAAACAGGGCCGGGCACGGTGACAGGCCGCTTGCTGCCACCTCTGGGTTTTCTCATCAGCAGCTGGATGTGACCTTGACTTCAAGGAGGGGGGACGTTGGCTTAGAGCCCTTCCCCAGCTTGGCCAGGCAGGTGTCAGCCCCGCAGCGGGCAGGGGGCTCCTGCTTATGCAGACCCGGGTTCAGGACTGTAAGGAGTGCCTGGGGTCTGGGGGCTTTCCAGACCCCAGGCCAAGCTCCCCATGGACCCTCGCTGAGCTAGAGCGGGCGGTCAGGCTCTGGTACCCAGTGCCAGGGGCAAGAGGCTCCCAGACCCTGGCCTTGCTGAGATGCCACCTGGAAAAGGTCTACACTGCCCAACTCTGTGCTGGGCCTTTCGGGGCGCCCAGGCTATGGCAGGCGGGACCCCAGAGGTGCGGCCGGCACCTGCCGAGGCTGCCTGGACGGAGGCAGGGAGACCCAGATGGAGGCTTTTTTTTTCTTTTCATGTAGCTAAATCTCATCAAATCCCTGAAGGCTTGCACAGACGTGATTCCGAGGCCTGATTTCAAAGAGCACGGCTTTCAGCCCTGCGTCCTCACACCTGCTACAGTTCCACGGACAGTCCCGTGCGCTGGGGGCCCTCGGTGCTCCCCACGGAAGCCGCCTGCACGGGACACCACGCGCGTGCTGGCAGAAGCCTGGGTGCGCGCCCGGGAAGGCTCTCCTGGAGGGGCTTGCGTCTGGGGGTCACGGCTCTCTAGGGTCCCCCCTCGGTTCACACCCAGTCTGACCATCCCTCCACGGCATTTTCCAGCTGTGCTCGGAGGGAAGCTCTTTTGCAGGTCAAAGGGAGAAAGCGGCCCCTGCCACAAGCCCCAGGCAGGGAGAGGGGGACCCCAGACTGCAGCTGGGAGCAGCAGGGAGCTCCTCCAGGACCCGCGGCGGGGCGGCCCTGCGGGTACGCGGCTGCAGGCTCCCCCTGCCTCGCGCCCTCTCCCGCCTGCTCGGCCACTCTGGGCAGCTGGACGCCGGCCTGAGAGGGGCCGGGGGGCTGTTTGCTCTCGAGGCCTCTGGGGCACTCTGTTGGGAAGGAGCCAGGGTCTGGAAAGAGGGGAGGGTGGGAAAGGTGGGGTGGGGGGATCAAGAGAGAAAGGCCGTCCGACGTCCACCCGAGGGGGCCGCTGGGGGCCCGGAGCCAAGGGGAGCATTGCGGGCGCTGCTGGACGCCGCGCGTGTCGTGGTGGGTCCGGGAGTGGCCACAGAGTCCGGCTTTCCACTGGGTGTTTGGCGTGTCAGGCAGGCTCTCGGAGGCTGGATGGAGCTCATGGAAGACCCTGAACGCTGACGGCTGAGAGCGGCTGGCGCCATCCTGCCCCAAGGCTGCTTGTCGTGACATCTTTCAACCCCTGATCTTTGTTTAAAGAACCGCCTTGCGCACTAGATGTCCTGTTCTTTATAAACATGTTACAGTGTCCTGAGAAACAATGCACAGTGTGCTCACAATCGAACCATAAAAGATTAAAAAGTAACCTGGAGATTATTTTAGATGTAGGTCGCTGAATCATACGGAGGGAGATAAAAAGAAACTCAGCAAAAAATAAAGAACTCTTGCTTTAGCATCCGAGGGGGTCTGTTTTCTTTCCATGCAGCTTTGTCTTGCAGGACAAGACAGAATCCCACTCGTGAATTTCCACAGGGTGTTATAGGCCCAGACATGGGAGCCAGGCTCCGGCCGAGTCTTGGCCGCCCTCCTGCGAGGCGTGTGGTCTCGGGAGAGCCACCTCACCACTCTGTGCCTCGGTCGACTCATCTGCAGAATGGGGCTAATGATGGAACCCACTCCTGGGCCGGGGGTGGTGGATTCCGTGAGGTTCTCCGTGGGAACGGTCTGGAAGCCACCCCAAAGGCTTTTATAATTCGTGGGAGTGTGTACAAAGTCCTTCCTTCAAATTGCAAAAAGATCAGAAACGGCAGGCTTCCGCTGGAATACTACGCAGGCGTGAAGAAGGCAGGTGTCCCTGCTGCACTAGAAAGTCTAGGAGGAAGGAAAAGGGGCGGCGGGCTTGGGCGTGCACGGACCACCGTGGAGGGGCTGGGTCACGAGGAACCACCGCAGGACAGCAGCCTTGCCTCGCAGGGGCTTCCGTGACCTCCGCCAGCGGTCCCAGGCCACAGCCACCCGTTTGCTGCCTGGTTTTGCTCAGTGAGCTGAGATGGTTTTTATATTTTTGGATGGCTGAAAATAAAGATCAAAAGAAGATTTCGTGACTCATAACAATGGTATGAAACTCAAATTTCAGTGTCCAGAAGAACCGGCAGTGGGTTCACAGCTGGACCGCTCGCTCGGCACCGCGTCTGCAGCTGCCACGTCAGAGCTGGGCGGGGGGCCGCCAAGCCTGAGCTGGGTGGCGCCGACCCTCTGCACGGACACCTGTGGTCCTGCCAGGCGCTGGGTGATGGGAGGGGGCCGCGGGAGGCTGCAGCAGCAGGGACACTGGAGCCCGAGAGGCGCGACGGTCTCCGAAAGCTGCGCCCTTTGTCCTGGCCCCAGTTTCCTGGGGTGACCCCGTTGGGGTTCGGGCTCCGCTGACTTCATGTTGCGAAGGGGAGGGCTTGGCTGGACCCCCGGAGCCCCAGGCCTGCGAGGCTGGTTGGGGAGGGGTGGGCAGGACCCCCGGCCCCAGGAGGGACCTCCTCCCGCGGGCCTGGGGAGGCCGCACAAAGGGGGCCTGTGCTCCGTCTCGCCCAGCCCCACCCCTGCGGGCCTTGCTGCCAGCTCAGACACCCTCTTCCCAGTGCCAGGCTGGCAGGGGTGGGCGCCCAGGGCAAGGTCCACATGGGGCCCGGCCCCAGGGGAGGGGCAGGAGGACTTGGCCAGACCCAGGGAGGGGGCGTTCACCTCGAGTGCAGGGGCTGCGGGGCGAGTGCTCACACACGTGTGCACACACGCACACGTAGGCACCCCCGAACACACGCCTGGCCCAGTTACACGCCCACACGTTCCCGGGCCTGCACGCGCACTCGGGACCCCCCTCCGCCCCAGCCCGAGCTGGCTCCAAGCCCACGGGGGGAGGATTCCACACTAGGCCCTTTGTCCCGCGGGATCAGGGCGCCTGCGAGGTCTGCTGAGCACGGGCAGACGCGGTGCCCGCCCCAGTTCCCGGGCTGCCAGGAAATCCGAACAAAGGGGCCTTCTCCGCCCGGGCTGGCCCACAGCCCTGCGTCCCGGGTAGCGTCCAGGCCATGCGCCCCTAGTCCTGCAGCCTTCCGGAAGTGGGCTTGGCGAGACCCCTCGTGCTTCCCTAGCCTGCAGAGCAGACAAGAGGGGCTGCTGGACGGGGCCTCCCTGCAGCCTGAGGGCCAGGGTGGCCGTCCACAGGGAACCCACTGCCCCTTTGGAGGCTGAGGCCCACTCCCTGCGTGGGACAGGGGACAGGCCTGGCCTGGCCGAGGCTCCTGGGCACAGCGGGAGCTGGCCCTTCAGGTGGGCTGCAGAGATCAGAGGGGGGCGTCCTCCTGATGGGGTAGGGGTAGGCTGCAGAGATGGGGGGCTCCTGATGGGGGAGGGGAGCGAGCACGAGGGAAGGGGCATCTCTGTGTCGGACCCAAGTGAAGCCCCCGAGACCAGCCCTCGGTGCCTGGGCTCGCCCTTGGGACACTGATGCCAGGTGAGGAGCCCACCTGAAGGGGACGTCACGGGGCGGGGGTGCAATTCAGCCGTGTCTTCCTGAAACACCCCCCATTCGTTCATTCATTTGTTCACTCATCACTCATTCAAACACATCCTGGAGCTCTGCTAAAGAATTTTATCTATGCTGTTCCTAAATTGGAAAACCAGGGCACTCCACCATACATTTGCCTTATTTTCTAAGTTAAAATCCCAAAGGAGCGGATGTAGCATGGTGTTGAGTGCCTGCTTCCCGTGTACGAGGTCCCGGGTTTGATCTCTGGTACCTCCTAAAAACAAACAAAACAACCAACCAAACAAACGAAAAAACCTAACTCTCAATGGGGGGCAGATGCAGCTCGGTTATTGAGCGCCTGCTTCCCACGTACGAGGTCCTGGGTTCAATCCCTGGCACATCCTAAAAAAAAAGAAAAAAAAATCCCATTAGTGTGCCCTGCAGGTGGGAGGCGGGGTTTCCTCTGCTTCCCAGAGCTGCCCTGGCCTGCCCGCCACCCCGGCTGGTACCCGCCTGCGACCTGGGCTCTTCCAGCTCCTCCGACCTGCCCTCTCTGAGACCAGGACCCTCCGACTCGCTTGCTGGTGCCCTTCCCTGTCAGAAAGGGCTTAGCCCACTGGCCGCCCTGGGAGGTTGCCGTTTATCCGAGTGGCCGGGGGGTCGCTCATTCGGACCCCGTCCTTGCTAGCCTCCACTTCATCTGAGTGGGGTCCCAGGAGGCCGGCGGGGCGAGGAGCTGGGAGTGTGGAGTGGGACGGGGGCTGGGGCTCCTTACCATCTTTTGTTTTGGGGAGGTGGGGTGCACAGCATGCAGGCTCCCACTCCTTACCGGTTTCAGGCGCTGGAACTTCAAACCGGCTTTGCCTACGGGGCTCATCTCCTTCCCGGGAGTGGGCAAGCCCCAGGGTGTGGTTGTGGGGCCGGAGGGCCCCAGCCCGCGGCCGGTCCAGACAGAGGCAGGCTGTCTATCGACTGCACCCCAACACTTGGCTATAAAAGCTTTTCCAACAGACAGTGAGCTTGAAAGATCTGGACGGCGAGCAGCTGCGGGTTCCAAACCAACCAGCCCCATCGTCCCGCGTGAACCGGGGGCAGCCCACCCTGCCGTTGCTGCAGAGCCCCCTCCCACAGCCCCTCTCCTGAGAGCAGCCCCGGGGGCCCTGCGTGGCGGGGGTGTCTGTGCGGTGGACACATGCTGTCCGTCCCATCTGCCCAGTGCTGGGTTGGGTTTGGCCATCTCATCCCTCCTTCACCAACAGGGCGAACCAGAGGTTGTCAGAACAGGCCCCTTAGTGGCCGCATTTTCACGTACCTGCTTTGTTTAGTAAGCGTCTGACAAGGAACCGGGGACGTCCCCATCCCTGGGGGCCCCTCCAGGCTCCGCAGCGAGGCGTTGGCTCGCGTCACCCCCTGGTGTCAGAAGGGCCACGTTGCAGGGCCAAGTGCTGAAAGGAAACTGGATTTTACTGGCGTTCACACCCACCTGAGGAAGAGGAAGATGGCAGATGCAGGGGGTCCCAGGAGAGCGAGACCCACCAGGCCCCAGCTTGGCACTAGGGATTCTGGGACAGCATCTCAAATTGGGAAGTTCCCCCGAAAGGAGGGTTCCATGGCCAAATAAGTTTGGGAACTACTGACCTCTTACAGATTTGGGATGCATTTAAGTATATTAAAGTCACTGAAAAGTCCTGCAAGACGGAAGCCAGTTTAACTTTCCCGAGCGTCTGTGGTCACAGAATCCCTTTACAAGCAAAGTCAATTAACATCTCTTGGGAATGACATTCCTCGGAACACGCATTGGGAACCGCCACTAGAAAGGACCGATGGAAGGAGTCGGAGGCTGCCCCCGAGAAGGAGGAGCACGACGGCCGTCTCGGCCCCTCTTCCTCTCACAGTCCTGCCTGCTGGGCACAGGCAGCAGCGGCAGCTAGAACAGTAGCAATAAAGACGGTGGCGGCAGCACAAACACGGCGCCGAGGGCTGTTCTAAACCCTTCCTGCGTGTGGACTCATTTCCCCCTCACTCTGCAAGGTGGCTACAAATGTCTAGATGGGAAAAACCAAGCTACAAAGCCTGTGAAGAGCAGAAGCAGGATCTGAATGCAGAGCGCTCAGTGGCGATTGCAGAAATGGCCCCTTCTTGCTCTCTCCCGTCGAGAGCTGAGGTCTATTTGCCCACCCTTGAATCCGAGCTGGCCTTGTGACTTGCTTTCAGCAACAGGATGTGGGGGAAGCGACACATACGGTACTGAGTCTGGGCTGCAGAGGCCTGGAATCTTCTCTTAGGTCCCCTGCTGCCAGGGCATGTGAAGAAGCCTCCGCCAGCCTGCTGGGGACAAGACAGCACACGGGGCAGAGCCGAGGCGCCCCAGCCCCGTCCGCCAGCAGCTGGC
>JAQZBX010080098.1:0-13874 GCA_029593785.1 Cabassous unicinctus
AAAAAAAAAAAGATTTATTTATTTATTTATTTATCTCCCGCCTTGCTGCTTGTGCTTGCTGTGTCCATTCGTTGTGTGTCTTCTCCTTGTCTGCTTATCTTCCCCTTGTGCGGGCCGGCCTGCCCTCACAAGGAGGCCCCAGGAAGCGAACCCGGGGCCTCACACATGGTAAATGGGGGCTCCATCAGTTGAGCCACACCCGCTTCCTGTTGTGAGGTCTTGCTGCATCAGCCCACTAGGCTGCGCCGGCTGGCCTGCCCTCACAAGGAGGCCCCGGGAAGTGAACCCGGGGCCTCCCATATGGTAAACGGGGGCTCTATCGACTGAGCCACTCCTGCTTCCCTACAGTTTTTCCTTTTGTTATGTTTTTTGTAGATGAATCAGTAAAGAGTGAACTGGCATTAGGGAATCAGACCCAAACTTACAGAGAAAAGGTAAGTGTGACAGAAGTAAGATGTGTGACCTTAAGCAAATTCCTTCTAGACCTTGGGTTCTCCTTCAGTAAAATGAGTTGGTTGAACTCAGGAATCTTGCTGGTTGCTCCCAGCTCATTCAGTCTGTTGTTCTCTGGCCAGCTTCTATCTACAGAGCCCTCCTTGGCCTCCCAGAAAGCAGTTCTGCTTCCATCTGAGGCAGCTGTGTGCAGTTGTGTGCCAGTGTTTGGAACCGGTTCTCTGGGCTGATATAATTGTAGCGTAGCACTTGTTTTTAGGATTTATTCCATGTTTTAGAAAATTATTGGTTTTAGCCTGGAAACTTTCACATTAAAACAAAGTGAACGTTAGGATTTTCAATGTAAAAGTTTCTTTACTGAGGTTAGCTCATCCCCAGATGGCAAATTATCGACTCTCCGGTGCTGCCTGGAGTGTTGTATTGAGAAGAAGGGGTGTAAGGCTACTGTGAGGCTGCCTTCAATTTGGGGAAGAGTGATGTGATCTATTGGCAATGTCTGTCATGGGTGTAGGATGAGAGAATGGTGCACCACAGATTTACCAACCCTAATTCTAGTCAAATCCCCTCATTTTACAGAAGGAGATGCTATTAATAATTTGTAAATAACCCTTTACAGTTTATAAAACAAGTATTTCAAATCTGGTAATATCCTTTGATTCTTAAAACAGTTTTATGAGGGGAGCAGATGTAGCTCAAATGGTTGAGCACCTGCTTCCCATGTACGAGGTCCTGGGTTTGCTCCCTGGTACCTCCTAAAAAACAAACAAACAAACAAACAAAAACAAAAAAAAGAAAAACAGTTTTATGAAGTAGATAGGTATGACTAAGCCCAGTTTACAGATGAGGAGATGATGGCTCAGGGAGGTTGAAAGTTTCCCTATAGTCACATAGCTAGGAGTAGCAGTGCCAAGCCTAGAATTCAAGAGCCCACCAAACCCTGCCCCCCAGTAACCAAATTTGTCTCTTGCACAGATGGATTCTTGCATCGAAGCCTTTGGTACCACCAAACAGAAGCGAGCTCTGAACTCCAGGAGAATGAACAAAGTTGGCAGTGAATCTTTGAATCTTGCAGTAGCTAAAGCTGCAGAGAATATCATTGATGTAAAGGGTGTGACTGGTAAGCAGTTGGAACTTGGGATAAGAGTTTGCTCATAAGACAGAGTCCTCTTTCTCTGAGATCTTTTACTCACCCCACAGGTAGGAATGATGGGAGTTAGAGGCTGGATTCCTTCCTGCCTCTCGCCATGGGCTTTCTTGCAGCTATACTCTGAAAGTAATAAGAAAAGCCAGACATGGCACTATCTTCAGTGAGCTCACAGGCAAGTCAAGGAGACACAAGTGAATGGATACATGCTCCCACTGTGTACCTGGTGACATGGTTACCACCCACAGGGCACAGTGTGGGCACAGAGGAGGCCTCAGTTCTCTCTTTGTGAGTCTCTGGGAGATTTTGGTCAAAAAAAACTTGATGTGACAGCAACTGAGCCACTAGAGATAGTGTTTCACTTTGGGGACGATGCAGGAACTGTTTTAGAACATATTTCATAAAATTTTACTTTTTACATTTAAATCTTAGCTCAATGAATTTTTTTTGCATATACTATGAGATAGAAATCTAATTATGTATTTTCCAAATGACATAGCCAGTTTTTCCCAACTCCATCCTTACCTTTTGTAAAAGAAGGTTTTAAAAGTCATCTTTATCATTTTACTGCAATCTGAAAACATTTGGTTGTGTTCTGTTTCATTGTTCTGGCTGGTCATTCCTGCAGCACCACCAGGATATTTTGATTGTAATATAGTAGCTTTATCACCTTGTTTATTGTCTCAGGGCAGATTCATCCTCCCTGTTTGTCCTTACGTTTCACAAACACATTGGCTATTGTAGCAGGCTTTTTCTTCCATAAGATCTTAAGAAATTTTGTCATGTTTCTTAAAATCCAATTGGGATTGGGAGTGGATGTGGCTCAAGCAGTTGAGCATCCGCCTCCCACATAGGAGGTCCTGGGTTCAGTTCCTGGTGCCTCCTAAGGAAAAAACAGACAGACAATGAGCAAAAACAATGAGCAAACAGACGAGGGCGCCATCTGTGGGTGGGGGGAATCCAATTGGGATTAATAATGAAAGAATCAACAAATATTTATTAGCACATCAGTCTCCCCTAGCTATACTGCAAGTTACTTATGCAGGAACCATACTGCATCTACCTTCTATGGTGACTGATTAGTGTTTGTTTCATGACTGAACATAGTAGTCCTGGAAGAAATCAGCCTGATGGGGAGGTTAGGTGGTTTGGCAGAAATGTTCAGACTAAGTGTTTCTGGGTTGATTGTGGTCTCAAGTGCACACTTTTCAAAGACTTTTGGGGAACCTGAAGGCCGACAGGGTGATACTGACACTGATTCTCCCTTTATTGAAAAGCTCTGGTCAGTGATGCCATCCATAGTGGCGTGGAAGATGACTCCCTCTACCTTCCTCCCTGCTATGCTGATGCGGCCAAGCCTGAAGATGTTTATAAATTTGAAGATCGTATCCTTTTTGCTGTAGAAAAACTGCTTCCCATGTATGAGGTCCTGAATTCGATCTCCGGTACCTCCTAAAAAAAAAAAAAAAAAGGGTAATCCTTTGTGTTTGTGTTAGTGCTATTGCTGGGAGGTCACCTAAGCTTCCTTGCTAGCTGAGGGACCTGCTCTAGCACCAGCCTCTTAGCCCCTGGGATTCAAACCTATTCTTCAGCAAAATGCAGAGTGCTCACAGCTTAGACCTGTGGCCTCCATTGGTACTTTTTTTTTTGAAGATTTATTTATTTAATTTTACTTTTATCCATTTTTAACCCCCTGTTCCCCCTGACCCCCACCCCTGGCAACCTGTATTCTAATTTCTGTTTCTTTGAGCTTACATATTCTCAGATATTTCCTTTGTAGTTACCATGGGGCTTAAATTTAGCCTCCTAAATCTATAACAGTCTTGTTTGCTTTGATACCAACTCCATTTCAATAATATGTACAAATTATGTTCCTATACCCCTCAGTCCCCCCACCTGTATGTAATTCTTGTCACAAATTACATGTTTATACATTATGAATTCCAAACCACTGATTTTGGCTTCAATCTATTGACTATTGTCCTTTCCTTTCAACCTGCAGAACTCTCTTCAGCATCTCTTGTAAGACTAGTCTTGTGGTGACATACTCTCTCAACTTTTGTTTATCTAGGAATGTCTTAATCTCTCTTTTATTTTTGAAGACAGTTTTGCTGGTCATAGAACATTTGTTTGGCAGTTTTTTGCTTTCAGCACCTTAAATATCCCACTGCCTACTGACCTCCTTAGTTTCCGATGAGAAACTAGCATTTAATCTTATTGAGGCTCCCTTGTAAGTGATATACTGTTTCTCTCTTGCAGCTTTCAGAATTCTCTTTATCTTTGGCATTTGACACTTTGATTATAATATGCTGTGGTATTGGTCTCTTTGGGTTTATCCTGTTTGGGGTTTGTTGAGCATCTTGGATATGTATATTCATGTCTTTCATTAAATTTGGGAAATTTTCACCCATTTTTTCTTTGAATATTCTCTGCCCCTTTCCCTTCTTTCTTCTCCTTCTGGGACTCCCACAATGTGTATATTGGTTTGCTTGATGCTAGTCTACAGGTTCTTCAGTCTCTGTTCACTTTTCTTCACTCTTTCCTCTTCCTTCTCCTCAGACTAATTTCAGTTATCTTCAAATTCCCTGGTTCGTTCTTCTGCCAGCTCTAATCTGCTGTTGAACCTCTATAGGGAATTTTTAATGTATGTTACTGTGGTCTTCAGCTCCAAACAGAGCCCCCTTTACATGCAGTTTAATTCTGGGATAGTGAGTACCTCAGGCCACCACCAGATAGATACAAGCTCCCAGTATGTGCAGCAGGGTTACTCTGCTCCCTCCAGTACTGGGACCAGGGATTCACACTGGGAGTATGGGGCAGCTCCTCACAAAGCTGGTGAGGGGTGGGGGAAGGGCCAGTGAGTGTGCCACAAGATCCTACCACTTTTAAGTAGCCTTTTCCTTGATTTGGCACTCACCATGTTACTATAGTCCAGTCCTTTAACTATTTTCTGGAGCTTTGAGAAACATGTTTCTGCCAGTTCTTGCTGGACAGTCAAAGCTTCCATGGGGTGATGAAGCCCTGAAGCATCTCACTCTTGTCATTTCCCTTTTAACTGATGAAAGCTGAGTTTGAGGAATGAAAAGTGTCTTGCCCCGGGTATTAAAGCTTAGTGACAGTCCAAGGACTGGAGCCATGTGTGTTGATTCTTCGATCAGAGCTGTTCCACCATAGCTATGACTGTGCTCTTTGTTCTTTCCCCTTATGACTTTAATTTAAAATGCTGGTATCTCTTTATTCCTGAAGAAATGGCAATTAAGATGAGCTAATTGGAGGCAGATAGTGTTCAAAAGAATATTGAAGGGAAGCGGGTGTGGCTCAGTGGATAGAGCCCCCGTTTACCATATGGGAGGCCCCGGTTCGCGTCCCGAGGCCTCCTTGTGAGGGCACGCCGGCCTGAGCGGTGCGGTGGGCTGATGCAGCAACCTCACGGCAGGAAGCGGGTGTGGCGCAATGGATAGCGCACCCGTTTACCATATGAGAGGCCCCGGGTTCCCTTCCCGGCGCCTCCTTGTGAGGGCAGGCCGGCTCGCGGGGCGCCGTGGGCTGATGCGGCAAGACCTCACAGCAAGGGGGAGATAAGCAGACACAGAGAAGACACGCAGTGAATGGACACAGCAGCACAAGCAGCAAGGGGGGCATAAATAAATAAAAATAAATAAATCTTTTAAAAAAAAAGAATATTGAAGAACTTGAGTTGATCACCTAGGCTTGGAACATCCTAGAACATATCCATGCAGAGTTAATGGTGTCCCCCGTAGAGCAGCAGCCTAGGGGCTGCCTAGGCCCCTGCAGCACTGAGGATGGACTGTAGCTTCAACCTGGCTTTAAGCTCTGCCACTTAACCAACTATGTGACCTTCAATAAGTTTCTTAACCTCTCTCAAGCCTCTGAAAAAAAATGAGGCTAATAATTCCTGTCTTTCCTCCTTCATTGGTTACCCTGAAGCTCAAATGAGGGGATGACTATGAAAGCTCATTGAATTGTAAATGTAAGAAAGTAGAATTCCCTACCTCAGGAACAGGACAAATTCTACAGCAAATAGTTGGCTATACATAAAAAAGGAAAAACAAAACGGGGAGCTCATAAAGGGCTGGGGGTACAGCTAGGTGGTTATTTTCATTTTGGTTGGATTGTGTTCTTGACCTGCAGCTAGTTCTTTCCCCTGCAGAGTACGAAGCTCTTAAGAGCCCATCTGAAGCTTTCAGGAATGTCAAATCAGAAGAAATACTGAAGATGATTGAAGAGAACAGGTACCCCCACTTGGGCAGTTGGGGAGTCTGGGGGAATGATGTTAGCACAAATCAACAATCAGACATGAAGTGGATCCTTTGGGTGTCAATCAGTGAGGAGGCATGTCTGTCATCATTTGACAGCATTGAATATTTGGGCCTCTGGGCCTGTAATCCCAAGGCTGTGGGTGGTTTTCAAGGGAGAGAGTTGGCCTCTGAACCCAGGGAACCTGGGTCTGGACAGAAGGGTGGCGAGGCCTAGAGCTGGCTGTGTCTCCAGTGTTGTGCTGATGCCGATTGTTACTGGTGGGGCTCAGAAGCTGGGCTGGGAACTGGTGCGAGCTGAGGTGATGGTTTTCCTGTGATGATGTGCTAGGTGAGTTTTTCTAAAGTTAAATTTATATATTTTATAGTACTGTTATTATTCAGAGATTGTGTTCTTCCTTTATTTTTTCTTTTATGCTGATGGTAGTTTTTTGGCTTTTGAGTTTCATTTTGAGAAAATAAAAAATTATTAATCCTAGGTTTGTTTCCTCAATTTTTGTTTTGAAATATTACTGGTCAGTGAAATCCAAAGTCTTGGAAAATGCTTTTTTTTTTTTAAATAGCTCCAAAGGTCCATTTCTAAATAAAATGCTCATGGCTGATTCTTTATTGTCTTAATATATGTTTGGGATCAGGAGGAGGTGTAGGAAACGAGCTCAGGCCTGGGAGTCTAGAGAATTGAAGCCCCGAGCTCTACTCTGACTTTCTGTGTGACTCTTTCCCTCTCTGTGCTCCAGTTTTTCTGTGAAATGGAGCCACTACAAACTTAAAGGAGCCTTTTTATCTCTGCTAGTCCAGGATCCTGATAATAGTGAGAACAGTACATAATAGTAATAGCTCTCATTGATTGAACTGTTATAAGTGTTTTACTTGCATCGTCTCTTTTAATCCACAAAAAGCCCCTAGGAGGAATGTACTAGTGTGCTATTATTGGCTGTAATTTATAGGTAAAGAAACAAAGACACAGAGCCATAAAGAAAGCTAAAAAAAAAAAAAGTTAATTTTTCTTTACAAACACTATAACCCACCAATCAAAAGCTCCTGCTTCACCCCTCCCCTCATTCCCTGTTAACCTCTAATCTGCTTTCTGTCTTTGGATGTGAAGAAACTTGCCCAAGCCTGTTTAAGTGTCAGAGGGGGTTCAGACCCAGTCATTCTGACTCCAGTGCTATGTTCCAGACCATTCTACCAAGGGTGGGCAGATTATAGCCCATGTGCCAAGTCTTGCCTGCTGCCTGTAAATAAAGTTTTATTGGAACAAAGCCATGCTTGTTCATTTATATATTGTCCATGGTTGCTTTTGCACTACAATGGCAGTGTTTAGAAGTTGTCAAGGGAAACCATATGGCCCACTAAGCCTAAAAATATTTACTATCTAGTCCTTTCTCAAATCCCTGCACTAAACCATGCTCCTCTTGGTATAAGAAGTATTGAGCGTGATGGCCCTTCATCAATTCCTGAGTACCTTGGGTGTGAGAAGCACCTGCTATTCTCATTGTGAGGGGTTGGATGGTTTCAGACAGCCCATCTTGCCTTTATACATATTCCTTCCCTTTCTTGTTTTAGCCACTGCTCCTTTATCATAGAAGCATTGAAGTCTTTGCCATCAAATGAGGAAAGCCGAGATCGCCAGGCTCGATGCATATGGTTTCTGGACACCCTCATCAAATTTCGATCTCAGAAAGTAATTAAGCGGAAAAGTAAGTCCATGATAGACATTTTATTCTAGTTATTTCCTGTCCATTATTTGTCCAATCCTTAGACCAGCTTTAACGAGAAGAAAATCAATTTGTCTGTCCAGGTCTTTATTTTTAACTGTGAACAGTGAGATTCCTCTTGTTGCTACTGACCTGTCAAGAGGACTTGCCAGGCCCCTTCCTCTTTCTGGGCTTCCAATTCCTCATCTGAAAAGGGGGACAGGTTGGATTATATGATTGCTCAGGGCCCTTCCAGCACTAACATTCACTACTTATATTCTTCTTTAGGGAAAGCATAGTATCTAGGTCAAATCAAAAGAAAAATTTAAGGGGCTCATTAGAACAAACATCAGTTATACAGGGATATAAAAATTGAACTTGCTCATGAAGACTTGTGGCAGGTTTGTGTTATGTCAGCTTATTTCTGACTGGGAGAGTAGGGAGTCATTTTCGCCTACAGATATGGCTGTGGGTGGCTTTCACATACTCATACCCCCCCAAAGTTGGACCCAGCAGGAGATATCTGTGGTTTTAGCCACAAGGTGTATCTTGGTCTTGTTATTGTAATTGGGGACCCCAAAAATCTGTTTTCACGTTTTTCATTATTTGCTTTGTTTTCATTTTACAGTACAGTCTCCCTTCCTCTCCCCTACCCTGGACTTTTTCCACACTCTATTTTGCTTTCCAGCATCTTATTAATTCTGTTCTTTAGGCCTCATTTGAGTCTGTTTTTTCTTTCTTATCCCAAAACAGTCGCAGACGGCTCTTGTGTATGTATGACCTGCAGGCTGAAGTATCCCTGAGCATATTTTCATTTTAAAGTGGCCATTCTGTTTCATGGGCCCCTGCTTCTCCAACCACATGGTTCTTTTCATTACAGTGACCCAGACGTTGGTCTCTTTTCCCAGCTCATGGAGGAGGTGTGGCCTGGGGGTGTGAAAGAAAATGATCAATATTAGTCAGTCTCAACTTTGTGTTGTAGGTGTCCTGGGTCCTGGAGTTCCACACATCATCAACACCAAACTCCTGAAGCACTTTACCTGTTTGACTTACAACAATGGCAGGTCAGGGGGCTTCTCTTTTGAAGGAGAAAGCAGGTTGGGAGTGGGGGTGAGATTGGGGAGTACGGACTTGCGTTCAGTCCCATATCCACAGATACAGTGCAGAAGAGATCACTGCTATTTGGAGGGGTTCTCGTTTAAGAAACACTATATATTATATTCCTCTTGGAGAGATTCACATTATATTTTGGGAATATTAAAGGCTCTGGGAAGTCCTGCAGTAAAGACTTACTTCACTTTACACATTTCTTTCAAGAAATCCTTCCTGATGTCCCACAGAATTGGTCTTCTGTGGCAAGGTAGTCTTGCAGAAAGGGGCAGGCTGATGTGATGACTTTGGGGGAAGAACCCCAAGCAGCAGACCTGGGCCTCCTTCCTGCTGTTTGCTTGGGTCATGCTTCCTGCTTCTGAGTGTGCTTGGAAGAATCATCCGCAACTGAGTTTGGGATGACTGTTTTCCCGAGCAGCCTCGCTGAGCAGGCAGGGACAGAGACTTGGAGGGCCCTTACCAGGGAGAAACTAACTGTTCTTTGAAGAAGTGTAGGCACAGCTTTCTGCATCTCACTTGGAGGGAGATACTGGGATTGGCTCAATGCTCCACTGTGTGAAGGCTTAGGCACCTTGAAAGGGACCAGGACTTGTGCCTCAAGTCCCTTTCCTTTTCCTAAGATGGGAGCATGGAGTATATACAGCATCAGGACTGGATGGTTTTGTTTTGCTTTTGGAGAGTTGTCTTAGAGTTTAATTTTGTTTCTCCTTTACTCCCACTGATTTTACAGTTTACGGAACTTAATTTCGGATTCAATGAGGGCAAAGATCACGGCCTATGTGATCATACTTGCCTTGCACATAAATGACTTTCAGATTGACCTGACAATGTTACAGAGGGACTTGAAGCTCAGTGAGAAAAGGTGAGCACAGCAGAATAAAAAGCTCCTTGTAGGGTGTCTTGTTAAACACCTACAAAACCATGATTTGGCCCTTGTGCTAATCTCTGTGGTTTTGCATTTGTTCAATCACATTAAGGAACTTGTTTGGGTAATGTACAGAAATGTCTCTATTTGTTTTGAGTAGAGTGGCTAATTAATATGGTGTATTTCTAATACCAATGGAAAACACAAGGCACCATCATGGCAACTGGTGTTTAATATGGGAAAGACTTGGGACCAGAGGACAGTTTTTAATGAAAAAATGATTGAATGAATGAGCACCCAGACATTATTGATTACTTTCTCTATGCTATGCATCGTGTTACATTCTATCATATTATCTCACTGATTTCCCTAAAAACCAGTTGAGGAATCTAGTATTCAGAGAAGAAAATGACTTTCCCAAGGTCACACAACCAAGATGGGGATTAGTTGGGCTTCAAATTGAGTCTTCCCATAGTTCCTTTGTAACGTAGCAACTTCCATTCTCTGAATTGCTGTCATGGGGAGAGATATTCTCTATGGTCCTGAAAGGTGGAACCCATGGGTGGAAGTTATAAGAAAACCCAGTTTCAGCTTAGCAAAAAGAACTTTCTCAGAGTCAGTTGAGGGGTAGCCAGGGGAGGTGTTCAAGGTAAGGTGGAACTGCTATCTGGAACTTTCAGGCTTCCCTGACTGGATTGGGAAAGTTGGAAGAGAGGACCTTTAAGGCCTTTTCTAGCTTTGCTAGAAGAGATTCAAACTGAATAAGGGACAGAACTTCCCAGAATTCTGAACTGTGGGGTCAATTGGACCTTGTCAGTGATTTAGGGGCACCTGACCTCCTAGGACCATGATGGATTTCCAGAAGAGCCTGTGAAAACACCCTTGTCTAGACACTTCCAGTTATCCATGGAATGGTTATTCTGAGGGCTGTCCACAAATGGTGTTCTCAAAGACAGTGACATTGAAAAATGAAAGAGAACAGGTTAAAAAAGAAAAGAGAACAGATCTTGGATCCTGTAAATTCAAGCAAAATTCTAGCAAGTGCTCAATTCTGGTTGATTTTATAGCTTGACTAGAGGAGGTAAAGAAAAGTTATAAATAGGGATTTAGATAACCTGATTTTCCATCAACTACATATTTAGTTTCTAACAGGACGTTAAAATGAAACCATCCACATGATGGCCCTGGGGGATGTTGTCTGCTTCTCTGCTGGGGCCTTTACTCCTGAGGGCCCCTTTTGCTGTTCTGTCTTTGTGGCTGAAGCACGAACGTAACTACTTCCTCCCTGAGAAGTCACATTCAGGGGTGTCTCTCCATTTGTTTTGTTTGTTTCTTCCTTAGGATAATTGAGATAGCGAAAGCATTGAGACTGAAGATATCTAAAAGAAGGGTGGCTCTGGCACCTGACAGGGAAGAGGATCACAAACTGGGCACTCTGTCCATTCCGCTGCCTTCAGCCCAGACTATGGACCGCCAGTCAAAGCGGAGGAGAATTACCTAGATGTGTGCTTTCCATACAGAGCATTTTGACCACATCACTGCTTCTCTACATTTTCATTTTTATTTTTAAAAAGAAAGGGAGGAACCAGCTCTATTTTTGCTTAAATAGAGGGAAAAAAAGAAAAAAAGGAAAAAAGACACTTTGCTCTGTGTGTATATGAAGCCAGCATCTCAGTCATGACTCTTAAGCAGAAGTGTAAAGCAATGGCCAGATTGGATTTGATCTCTCTGCCTTGGTGTTGCTGTGATTATAAATGACATGTATTGCTCATGTTGGCTCACGTGTGGATTTGAGAGGTAGGGGCTTGGGGAAGTTGGAGTCAAAACATCTCACCAGGCTGAACCGTGGGCCAAATCTGACGGGTGAAGGTATATGAGGAGAAATGTGAAGTGCATACTTAGGTCTGGAAGGACCAATGGAGTGCATGGTGGGGGAGGATATAGCCTAGCAGGGCTGGAAGCAGCAGCATCTGGCTTTATTAGTAGTTAACTGTGGGTCACCAGTGTGATGGGCTTGCCCAAGCCGGTTAATTTAGTTTGAGGCTGCTGTGCTATGGTGAGCCAAATCAAAGGAAGTGATAACCCCAGTGGCTCTGCATGGCTACGTCCTTGTTAGAGGGCAGGGGCCAGCTCTGAAATCTGTGCTTTTGAGTGGCACGAATAAGGGTTCAGTACAAAAAACAATTGTTGTAGGTATCTTATGAAGAAAGAGACTTAAATCATGGGTAAAGTACTATAAAATTGTTGGAAGGGCTAGAAGAGTGGGAATCAGGAAGTTGCTACTAGAACTACTGAATTCGAGAACACACTTCTGGGGTGGCTGTCCATGGATCAAGAAGCTACTTCTGGGGAGTGGATGTGGCTCAAGCGGTTGAGTACCGACTTCTTGCTTACGAGGTCCTGGGTTCAGTCCCTGGCCCAGGTACCTTAAAAAACAAACAAGAAGCTACTTATGCTACCACAACTAAGTCTTGAATTTTTTAAGCTGGAATGCAGAGTTCAACCACCCATAATTTTAATACCCACATTTCCATCCCCTTGCTTGTCAAACAGCCTGAAGATCAGGAAGCTGGCTTCTCTCTTCTTTCTTGTGTGAGTACATATACGGGAACCTAATTTGCATCTAGAATCCTAGCAGCAAGGGAGTCTTGGAATTAGGTGTCGGCTCTGTAGCCTCTGCAGTTACTGGAGGGCAGATAAGAAGGAGGTAGGAATGGATACTGACTGCCATCCAACTTTATCTGCTACTGGGAAGGTAGAGAAACTGTCCAGAGAGTGCCATGAGGATGGGAAGGTGACATGGAGAGATTTGGGTAAGTGGCCAGCACTCAGATCTCCAAGGCTCTTCCAAGGCAATGGGAGCAGGTGTCTGGTGCCCAGCGCTAAGGAGCCAGGACCAGTGAAGGAAGAGAGGCAGAGTTCAGCTCTGTCTGAAAATGAGAAAAGAAGACATTTAACACAGCAGCTGGGCCATGTTAGGGAAGTCATGGTGGAAATGGGTCTTGGATGAGCAATGAGGGTCGGGACAGTTGGTCCTCATATCTCTTTGAGTCCTGGGATGCTATTGTTGGAACCACTTCTGTGGCAGGGCCGTGCCTAAAATGCACGTTTACTGTGCTTTGTCTCCATGTCTCTGTTCCTGGTTGTGGCATACTTTATCTTCCTCCAGCAGAGGTGTGGGCAGGAAATCTAAATGCTTCTTGTTTTTATCTAAACTGTTAAATCAATTATGTGACTGTATTGTAAAAATATTCTGATTTGTTTCTGGGAAAAGGAATGTTAATATGCTTGTAGGGTAGAATTTGTTACCATGAATACTTTTCAGACTCTGATGGGTTTGACACTTTGAGATTTTATTTCCAGGAATGATGGGACCACAGCACTTGAGCAGGCCCCACTGAACAGCCTCCGTCCTAGTGGGGAAGGAGCCTGTCTTCAGTCACTTGCACTAAGAGGGGTGGTATTGGTGTGAGAGTCTAGGATGGCAATTATTTGTGCTGAGGTATGACAGCAGATACACCTCACTAAAGTAGTGATGGCATTCCTAAGGGCAACTGAAAAGCAGATTTCTGTACCTGCCTTAGGAGGGCTCTGGAGAGGACCCTTGTTCAACATGAATAAGTCTTATGAGAGCCTGACGTACAAATGGTCAGTGTCTGTTGAATGAGTTCTAATAAATGAACTGCCTTTTCTTTCCTTGGCAGGGTTATTAGGCAGTCAACATTTTATAGAATAATGGAATTGTCTTATGTTTCTTCTGGCTCTAAAAAACATTTATTTGTCAGTACATTCAGAGAGGGTACCTTGATCTACCAAGTTATTTGTCAGAATGTCTCTATCCTTGTGGAAGAAAGGGAGACATTAGGCTGGATGCTCATCCCCTTAAGAAGATTTGTAGTTTCTGAATAACATAACCTATGGGTATTGATTAACAGAATGAAATCAGGTCACTGCGGGGAAGTCTCTTCCTGCAGCCCTGACCTGTTGGATACTAACAGTGATGAGGTCAAAGAAAATATATTTAACACGTTTGCAGAGGACACTAACCTGGAAATAGCTAATTAGATGACATTTTTTAAGTCTCCATTTAAAATTAAAAAAACCTTTATTTTAATGTAATTTTACTCTAGAGAAAAGTTGCAAGAATAGTACAAAGAACTGTATGCCCTTTACCCAGATCAGATTCTCCAACTGTCAATTCTTTGTCCCTTTTCTTTATCCTTTGTTTCATACATATATGTGCTTTTTTCCTGAAACATTTTAGATAATTTGTGGATATCATACCCTTTAATCTGTAAGTACTCCAGTGAGTATGTCCTAAGAGGAAG
>JAQZBX010080099.1:0-13873 GCA_029593785.1 Cabassous unicinctus
GAAAGAAGGCCCCAGGTGAAGAGAAGCAACCATTTGCCTGATCGTCTACAGCTGACCTTGTGGAGGAACCAGGAGCTAAGCCCGGAGAGAAACGCAGCCCCGGGAAGAGAGGAACTCCAGAAGCCTGAACCCTGGGCAAATGTCGGCAGCTGTCTTGCTCCAACACATGACAATGGACTTTGGTGAGGGAAGAAACTTACGCTTTATGGCTTGGTAACTGTGGACTTCTACCCCAAATAAATACCCTTTATAAAGACCAACCCATTTTTGGTATTTCACATTAGCACCTCTTTGGCTGACTAATACACAAGGCCATAAAGAATCCAACTCAAGGTGCCAAAAGAGGTACTTTCTCACCCAAGTCAATTGCCAAGTGTAAAGCAAGAGGGCAGGTGATATCTGTGAGGGTTCAGCCTTCCTCTCTCTCAGCTACAGGCTGGCATAGGGCTTGTTTCTTTCCAGGCTCAGCTGCAAATTATCAGGTGAAATGGCTCATCTCTCTTCCTGGGGCAGCAGGATCTAAGTTCTCTTCTCTGCTGTGTCTATGGAGCTCTCTCTCTTCATGTGTCTTCTTCTGCGTGTCTTCTTGAGTGAATATCTGTTTCTATCAGCCCACTAAGGGGTGGGGACTCAACCCTGAGTCACACCCTACTGATGTGGTTGAATGAAAACCCTAATCTTAACAGGTAATTTAATCAAAAACATCTCAGGTTAATCTAATACAAACAAAGGGGATCACACCCAGAGGAACAGACCAGTTTACAAACATAATCCTTCTTTTTTGGAATTCAGAAATAATGTCAAACTGCTACATTAGTATAGTTACCCTTGTTTTCTTCTGGTTACTACTTGTATGGTATATTTTGTGCATCCTTTCACTTTCAACCAACTTGTATCTTTGAATTTAAGATGAGTCTCTTGGAGATAGCCTAAAGTTGGGTCATGCTTTTTTATCCATTCTACCTATCTCTGCCTTTTGACTGGATAGTTTAATCCATTTACATTTAAAGTCACTACTGATAATGCAAGACTATCTTCTGCCATTTTGCTATTTAGCCTTTGTATGTCTTATACCTTTCTTGTCTCTCAATTTTTCCATTAATTTCCACTTTTATATTTATTTGATTTTTTGTGTTGTAGCATATAGAGTGACTTCTCTTTTTTATCTGGATATATTTTCCATTTATTTTCTTTGTGGTTACCATGGGGTTAAAATTTAACATACTAAATTTATAATAATCATACTTGGTTTGATAACAACTTAACTTCAATAGCATACACATATCATTTACCTATACCCCTTCCGTCCCTCCACCTATTTTTTAGTACTTTGTTACCACTTATATCATTGTACATTGTATGTTCAAACCCATAGATTTATCATTACTTTTTATGCATTTGCATTTTAGCACCCATAGGAAGTAAGAAGTGAAGTTACATACCAAACAATACACTACAATAATACTGACATTTATAATTACGCAAATGGTTACCTTTACTGCAGGTCCTTTTTTTTTTTTTTTTAATGCTGCTTTGAAAAACCACCTTTCAGTCTGATGAACTCCCTTTATCATTGCTTGAAGGGTAGATCTAGTGGTGATGAGCTCCTCAGCTTTTGTTTTTCTGAGAATGTCTTAATCTTTCTCTTATTTTTCAAAGAAAGTCTCGCCAGCTATAAAATTCTTTGTTGGCATTTGTTTTCTTTCAGCACTTTAAGTATTTCAACCCACCACCTTCTTGCCTCCATGGTTTCTGATGAGAAATTGACACTCAATCTAATTGGGACTCCATTGTATATAGCACATTGCTTTTCTCTTGCAGCTTCCATAATTATCTCTTTGTCCTTTGCATTTAATAGTGTGATCAATATTTAATGGGGTGTATTTTTCTTCACACAGGTTTGGTGTTCTCTGGGCTTCTCTACCTCCCACCCCCACCAAGATGGCTCATCTGTCTGCTTGTTGTCTGTTTTTTTTTTTTTTTAGGAGGCACTGGGAACTGAACCTGGGATCTCCCATGTGGAGGCATGTGCTTAACTGCTTGAACCACATCTGCTCCCTTGTTTGTTTTTGCTCATTGTCTACTTGTTTGCTCGTTGTCTTTCTCATTGTTTTTCCTCATTGCCTGCTTGTTGTTTGTTTGTCTTCTTTAGGAGGTACCAGGAACCGAACCTGGGACCTCCTATGTGGGAGGGTGGCGTTCAACTGCCACCCACATCCACTTCCCTCTGGGCTTCTTGTATGTGCATATTCATGTCTTTTGCTATGTTTGGGTAGTCCTCTGCCAATATTTCTTTGAATATTCCTTCTACCCCTTTTCTTCTTTCTTCTCCTTCTGGGACTCCCATAATGCATATATTGGTATGTTTGATGGTGTCCCAGAAGTGTCTTAGGCCATTTTTGCTTTTTATAATTCTTTTTCCTTTCTGCTCATCAGCCTGATTCATTTCAAGTGTCTTATCTTTGAGTTCACTAATTCTTTTTTCTGCCAGCTCCACTCTGCTCTAGAAACCCTCCTGGGCATCTTTCGCTTCAGGTATTGTGGTCTTCTATTCTAGTAGTTATATTCCTTTTTAAATTTTCTATCTGTTTATTAAAATTCTCATATTGCTCATTCACTGTTTTCCTGATATTCTTTAGTTCTTTCTTTGTATTTTCTTTCATCTCTTTGAGCATTTTTAAGATCATTTTTTAAAGGCTGTGTTTGATATGTCCAAATTCTGGTTTTCTTCATTGGTGTTTTCTGGATTTTTATCCTCTTCCTGTGGATGGGCCATTGCTTCCTGTTTCTTTGTTTGTCTTGAACTCTTTTTTTTTTTTTGCCTACTGTACATTTTAATATTTTAAAATGTTAGCTCTTGGATTTATTCCTTGAGATGTCAGTTTCTTGATTTTGTACTCAGTTGGTGATGACAGAGATTTTCTTGAGCTTCAGCACTTCTTCGAGGAAGATCTGCCCAAGATGAAGGCAGTGTGCAAGATTTTCCCTGTCTTGTCTTGGGCTTTTGCTTAGTTGTTTTGGAGTTCTCTTTTTTATAGGAATTTGATTGTCCCATCTGTTTCACAGGAGAGAATTCCCTCTCCCAGGTTTTTGAAGCTGGAAAGACTTTGGCCCCAGACTTTCCACCTCTATAGTTTCTTACACTTCTTTTTTTTTTTTTTTCCTCAAGCTGCTTTTACTTGGGTGGCAAATTCTTGGAGGAATGGCATGCCAGAGAAGAGCTTCCCAAATCAGCCTTTTCTAGTCAAAATAGTACCAGGGACTCACAAGGAGGTGCAGGCTGACTCCACAGTTCCCTGAGGATGGAATCAGGCAGGGCACCAAGAGCTTCTTGCATGGCTCCCCAATGCTGAGCTTTCTTTGCCTGCACTGCAAATGCAGCGCTTCTGCAGTCAGAACACGTTGGATTCTCTAGGTTCTTGGCTATGTCACATAAAAGAATTTAAGAATATACCAGTTTAATTAGGCCAGTAAAAAGAGTTTATTGAGAAACGAGAGAAAAGAGAAAAGTACACACCTGAGACATGGATGCAGGCTACCTCCAGGCAAAGAGGTGTGCCTGGTGTCAGGGAGTTGCCTTTATTAAAGCCGTTCTTCCCTCCTCCCCTTTCCTAATGTCAAGGAGAAGCCCCAGCTGTTTGCTCTTCTGACTGGTTGCCTTATGATCCCCACCTGTTAGCTTTCAGGGGCCCAATAGGGAAGACCTTGTGTTAGGAGTTATCTGGGACTAATGGGGGACCTGTTTGAGTTATCCAGGGCTTCCTCTGGAGTCCCGAAGGTACCAGGGTCTCGGCGGGGTCTTTCCAGCTTTTTTATTAGTACCGGCCTTCCCTTGGGGTTTCTAGGCAGGATCTCATGGCCATAGTCTCTGCCCGGTCCCAGCTGTGGCTCATCTTCCCTCTTTCCGTATACTAACCAGCCTCATTTCAAGTCACTGTCCCTACAGTCCTGAGGAAGCGCAGCATTCTTAAATCTCCACCAACACTGCCCCTATCTGGGGTGGTTTGAAATAATGACAGCTGCCACCCTTGAAACAATTGCTGCTCTCAGAGCCAGGACCCCCATGATCTTAAGTCTTGAATCAAATGCCATGTTTAGTGATCGGCCATGCCCAGTCCTGGTCTTGGGGAAGAGAATTTTTACATCCCTTTCTCTCAACAGTGAGCTAGCCAGGGGCTGGATATCAGAACATCCTACTGTGAGAGTGGGAGATGGATGCCAGAAGTAACCATGCAGAGAAAGCAATTTATGTTCTTTACTATAACTTACCAACCTCTTCCTCCCACTCTTTCCTGGATGCTCTACAGTTTTCTTCTGGCTCCATAGTCTCAAAATAGTTGTTCCAGGCGATTCCTGAGTGTTTAATAGTTGTTCTGGTGGAAGGACTGAGTTCTGGAGCTCCCTACACCACCATCTTCCCATAAATCCTGTACTTAGTTTTAACGGTACATACGTTAACTATTTCACAGTTATAAAGTATTATGAAGGCATTCCCATCTTTGACATATCCTTTCCTTCCCATTTCTGAGAACTCTTGTCTTTAAAACATGAAAAAACAGAGACGTCAGCAGATTGGCACTGTAATTTAGATAGCTCTATAAACAGTAAGGGAGTGCCTAGCAAATACTTGTTGATTTAATTTTATGAAAATTTACATAATTTCTTTTGAGCTTAAGGGGACCCAACCATCTCAATGGAGCAGAAGATAGGAAAGAGCTCAATGCTTAACTGAGTGAGTCTACCAGAAGACTTCTGTACTTTCTAGAAAAAAGACCCAGTACCCAAGTACTACTCTGAAACCCGGTAAGCATGACTGAATCACAGCATTCCCAAGGACTATCTTTCCTCTTTGCTGGTTTTTCTGAGAAATTAATTGTTAGTTTAATGCCCAAGAAATATTTAGTCCATGCCCATTAAGTCAACAGACACAACTGAGTACATAATTTGCAGAGTTCAGTCTGAAATAATAATGCAGGGTCCCTTGTGAAAAAATTACTAAGAATTTCAAGTCAGTGACAGCACAGCATTAAACCAAGTGCAGGGTCCTTCTAAGCACAGGGTCATGGGCGAGTGTGGTTTGCAGGGTCATGAAGCCAGCCCTGTTGTCTTCAAAGAGCTCCCAGCACAGTGGAAAGGAAAACGCCTGCGGTAGCTAGGGATAAAAGCTATAATTCAAGTATGTATAAATGGCTGCAGGAAACCAGATGGAGCTCCCAACTTTGTAAAATCTCCCAGGGTACGTGACAATTAAACTCATTTATGAGAGAGCAATTGGATAGGAGGGGGAGAAAATTCCAGCATGAAGGGAGGCAGAATGCTTCTGACAAGTTTCAAGAATTTTTAAGGAGTTGCAATAAGTGAACATGAGGGTTCACTTAGAAATGGAAAGGCAGGCGGAGGCCAAATCATTTGGGGAAGGGGTTCAACAATTATTGAGTGCCTACTGCGTGCCTATCTCTTTGTCCTCATGTCATCAGTTTATAACTCACAACAATCTTGTCACTAAACTGTCCTGGTTTATTTAGGGTTTCGTTTAGGATCACAGCAATAAGGTTCAAAGCGGCAAACAATAGGTATCCAATAAATATTCGGCGGATGGCAGACAAATCTGTCGTACTTTAGGCCTAGGACTCTTAACCCCTACACCAATCTGCTTCTAACCGTGTTTCTAAACACGCCAGGGGCCCTCCGTACTTCTCTCTAGAACTCATACGTAGCTCTCTCTCTTCTTGCCCCGCCCCGTGTTCCCACGTGCCGGAAACTGGGCAGAAAAAGTAGTTCCGGGTTAGTAAAGGTCGGCTCCGGGCAAGATGGCGGCCCCCTTGGAGCTCAGTTGCTGGGGAGGAGGCTGGGGGCTCCCATCGGTGCACAGCGAGTCTTTGGTGGTGATGGTGAGGCCGCCTCGCGGACCAGAGCGATGGGGGAGGAGGGAAGGGGCGGAGCCAGGGGCGCGAGGCCCGCTGGGCCCGGCCTGGGCGGCTTCCCGTGTTTCCCCTCGGTGCTGCGAGGCTAATGCTGTTCCGGGCGCTAATCGCCACGCTGCCTTGGACTCCTCACCTTCGGCGAGTCCTACTCCTTGACCTGTGACTCCCGCCGTAGTCCGGCGGAAGCGTCTTGCGGCTTTGCTTGGCTCTGTGTTTCCTCGGCTTTGCAAAGTTGTCCCGGCAGTGGAATCAAAGTCTGAAGCAGGGGCCGCGCTCGCCCCGCCTTCCCAGGACCTTTTGAGGAATCAGGTCCCCAAAAGCAGGATCGCTGTCCCACGCGCCCCGGGTCTAAAGTCACGGGGAGGGATGCGGCCCAGTTGGCAAGCGCCTTCTGCTTTCCGGGGATGGTGCTGTGAAGTACAGCAGCTCTCCAGATTTGCATTACGTACTCGGTCTAAAATGTTTTATTGCAAACTCTTTTTCAGGCTTATGCCAAGTTTTCTGGTGCACCCTTGAAAGTCAATCTCATTGATAACACCTGGAGAGGTTCAAGAGGTACAGTGTAAACCTTTAAACACCTCTTTCTGCCCTCTTAAGTTTTTTTTTTCCATTCAAAGCCACGAGGCTTATAGCCACAGAGTACCTTGGGGTTTTAGTTTCTTCTCACCATGACCTTGGCTGTGTCTTGCTTTTGGTTTGTTCATTCTGAGTAATACTCAAAGTATAAGCCAAATAAGTGTGGAAATTGTGAGAAATGAGAATGTTCTCTAGAACCGATCCTTGTGAACGTTCAAAAAACTAGGATAGGCTTACTCATTTTTTCCCTTTTAGATGTGCAGTTGGTATAGTTTTTAGGGCATTGGAACCCCTGCAGAGGAAACTGAAATGTTTAGTTGTATGCAAACTGTGTTTTGATTATAGGAGATGTACCAGTCTTGACAACTGAAGACAATATTGTTTCTCAGCCAGCAAAAATACTAAACTTTTTAAGAAAACAGGTGGGTGGCTCTTTTTGAAGAGGTAGAACCCTGCATGTTTTTTAAAACACATTGTAAGGTGTTGCTGTCGTTGTTCGTTTAGTTTTTGTTTTTTTTTTTCTTTTTTGGCCAACTCTAGAAATTGGAGATATATTGGGTTTTATGGAAATAGACTTGGAAAACTCTAAAGCATCAGTTTTACTGTGAAGGTGGTAAAGTATAGTTAATTTATATTTTCATGCTCTTTGCTTGGATTTTATTGAAGTGTAGCTATAAAGCAGATTCAATTTAGTCATATTTACTACCACACTTATTGATGGGATTGTCACTTTACACAGTTGCTACACATTCTGTGCTGAGTGTGACATCTGAGTTCCCACCAACTAACAACTATTTGTTACTTTTTAAAAGCACTTAACTGTTAGTGGCAGTTAAAGAAACATTTCATGATATAATGTACACAAAATGTTTAGACATGTAAAGATTTATATAAATGTAAAAGTTTTCATTGTTTTTTCCAATGCTTTTTTAAAAAAAAAATCCTGTGTTAGAGCTTTTCTAAATTGGAAGGTTTTCTTCTTTTCATGGGGACAAATGCAACCAATTGGTTCTTTTTCCTTGTCACAATTATCAAAAATAATAATTGCTTCCATTATTAAGTTGATACTACATGTACTGAAATATTTAATAAAATTTAGAATTAACATTTATTGAACCTACTGTGCATGATGCTAAGACCCTTATGTACAAGTAAGCAGTTTTCACTGGATTTGTATATATCTTTTTTCTCCTTTTTAATGTTTGCCAATTGTGAGGAAGAATAGGAATCCTAATTTTTTTTTTTTTAACTTCACTGTCTTTGGGATGCTCTTTGACTTGTGAGGTTCTTTGGTTTCATGTTTTTTTTTTAATAGAAATATAATGCTGATTATAAACTCTCAACAAAACAAGGGGCAGATACACTGGCATACATTGCTCTCCTTGAAGAGAAGCTTCTTCCTGCAGTGGTGAGCATTCATGACTATTACAGTATTTTAGTGACCTTGTTGAAAATGCACTTAGTCTGTTTAGAAGAAAAATAATGAAAAAGGCTTAAGGAAAGAGAGGAAATTTCCTTGATGTACTAATCATGGTTCTTTCCTATTGTGAAACTGGACTCTTAGACATTGAACTAGTTTATGAAACAACAAAGTGAAAAATAATGTCATTTTGGAAAAAAAAACTTTGTGGGAGATGAAGCTTGTTGCTCCATGTATGGAATTGGGCAAACCATAATTTAATCAATAAATATTTGTTGGAACCTACTACGTGCCAGACCTTGAACTGTTTGCCTAGGATATAGCAGTCAACAAAACACACATGTTTGAAATAATCTTGTTTTATCCTTGAGTCATTCTAAATGGAAAATTTATAGTCACTTTATATGAAGGTATTTATGAAAATGCATCACACTGGATTGAGTGACTTAAAAAAGAACATCCTTGTGTTTTTTCCCCTCTTTTACAGCTTCACACATTCTGGGTTGAGAGTGATAATTACTTTTCTGTAACAAAGCCGTGGTTTGCTTCACAAATTCCTTTTCCCTTGAGTTTGATTCTGCCTGGAAGAATGTCTAAAGGAGCATTGAACAGGATTCTCCTGACCAGAGGAGAGCCTCCTCTCTACCACCTCCGGGAAGTGGAAGCGCAGGTATCATCTGGATTACTTTTAAGAGCAAGGGCTTTCCACTGAATGGACGAGAGAGCAGAGATGCCTGCCTAAAAAGTAGTGTTAGAGCACCTTTCCTACCTTTGAGATATAATTTCATCTTATTAGATATACAGAGATGCCAAGGAGTGCCTAAATCTTCTGTCACACAGATTGGGAACATCTCAGTTTTTCTTTGGAGATACGTAAGTACACTCCCATAAAAATAATTTTGATGTTTTGTGCACATATATTCAGTGAGTGATTATTCATAGCAAAGCCCCTAAAAAGGTGTTTTTTTCACTTAAAGAAAAAAAAAGATTTAATGGGTTTTTATGATAGGAAACTTTTCCGTCAGTGGTAATTTAACAAAAGCTTTAATATGCTTTTCTTATTGTTATGTGCTTTTTAAAAAATCCTTAATTTGTTTTTAGGCCTTCTACATTGGATGCCTACGTATTTGGTTTTCTTGCACCTCTTTACAAAGTACGCTTTCCTAAAGTCCAGTTACAAGAACATTTGAAACAGCTCTCCAACCTGTGTCGCTTTTGTGATGACATCTTAGACAGTTACTTTAGGCTTAATCTTGCAGGTAAGCCTTCTCCTCTTCAGCTAATGTTTGCATATTGAGTAGATATTCTCCTAAGAAGTCTTAATCAAAATTCAGTACTTATTTCAGTGAAAAAATTGGTGTATTATTTTTTAATGCTGAGTTATAGTACTTCAAAATGTTGTATTTTCCACATCCATTTTTATTCTCATACATGTTAGTTCTTCTTGAAATAAAGAAATGGATATTTGCTATTTATCTGTTCCTCTGTATTTTATATATTTCTTGCCTCTTCTTTAAATATTGTCCCTTTGAAGTGGGTCATTTTCTTGTAAAAAATTAAACCCTGGGAGTGGATGTGGCTCAAGTGGTTGAGCACCTGCTTCCCACATGGGAATGTCCTGGGTTCAGTTTCTGGTGCCTCCTAAAAAAAAAATCAAAGAAACAAGCAAACAAACAAAAAACCAACTCAGGGGAGCCAGTGTGGCTCAGTGGTTGAGTGCTGGCTTCCCACACATGAGATTCTGGGTTGAATCCCTGGCCCCCATACCTCAAAAAAAAAAAAAAAAAAATTTAAACCCTGCTGAAAGATACATTTATCCCAATGCAAATGGGCAGTTATTTTAAATGATTCTTACCCGCTGCTTCTAGCATTTTCCTGCGTGAACAGAAATCAGCAGCTTGATTTTGGTGAGGCACATTCCCATGATTCCACTACTTGAAAACTGATTGCAGCAGACTGGAGGTATAGTAAATAGAGGGCACCTGTCACTTAGGCTGTGCTCCCTTGGGGAATGTAGGGCCTTGTACTTAAGTGATTGGGATACCAGATTTCTGTTGGGAGAGTTAGCAGAAATTTTCCATATAAGAACAGAAGCTCGAAGAGTAACTATCTTAGGTGGATAGTTTATTTTTGATGGTGGGTTATGTGTTTTGTATATAGGGAGGGGTTGGTAGTTTGAGAGTCATGAAATTAAATAACTTTCTACCTTGTTACTCTGGTAGAAAGCTTTGGTTACCAAAGCTGACCATACAGCAAATACAGAATCTTGAGAGTCCTACTCCAGTCTTACTAACTTAGAATGGCTTAGGGATGGATCCCAGGAGACTGTATTTCTTTCAGTCCCTCAAGATACTTTGGAGGCTTAGTGGGTAACTGGGAGTCACTGCCAAATAACTATTCAAATAGTTGTGATCTATGACCCATTTGAAATGGGTGGGACAAAGGTACAGTGTAAATTTGAGAAGAAAATGAGGATTGCTGTGCTCTTTCACTAATGATTGGCTAGCTGCATAACACTTTGACTACATAGAGGACAAATTTTAGTCCTTTTGTTTAGGGCTTGCTTTCGGACCATTACTATCCCTCTTAACTTCCTAATTCCACCTTTGAACACAGAATGATTTTTCTCTTTGCCTTTTTTTTTTTTAAGGGTGGGTTACTTGGGAGGGTGGAGAGACTCAAAATTCTTTCAATCTAAACAGCTTTAAAGGCTTTCAAAATTTCCTATTTTTCTCTAATTTCTGTCCTGGCTTCTTAGGCATCTCTCCAGCTGGACAAGACACGGTAGATGCAAATCTGCAGAAACTCACACAGCTTGTAAATAAGGAATCCAACTTGATTGAAAAGGTCAAGTTTATTTCAATCATTACTTTATTGTAGTTTAGCATTTTCCTTTCTCCAGTTACTCTTGTAATTTGGGTCATGTATTAATTTTACCTTCTTAGGTGTTTTTTTTTTTTTTTAATCTGTTTTTCAGAAAGCTGTTTAATATGCATTTACTGAAGTTGTCTATAACATGGTGTTTTGAAGCCAATAGTGCCCAGATTGCCTTGGGGAAAGATTGGATGATGGTATTGGGTTTACCTTTTCTTTACAATTAGTACTTTTCAAGCTAGGAGACCCAAAAGTCTGACTTTAAACAGACAGGCAAACAAACACTTCTTACTTGCTTGTCTGTCTCTCTCTGTCTCTGCAGGTTAACATTTCTTGAGATTTTAAGTATCTATGCTTATCCTTTTTTTGTTGATACCATCATGGTGTCTTTTTCTTCTTTCCACAGGGACTTTTTTTTCCTCCTTCTTTGTTCTAAATGTAGTCCACAATTTTTTCACCTGTGTGGATATTTTGCATTTTGGGGATGTTTATCTGATGATAGATATAAAGGAACTGGGTAGGGGTGGGAGCCAGCAATGGAAATCTCAAGGGTGATTCTAATTGGAAAAATACAAGATGCATTATCAGTTTATCACTTTTTAAAAAATGTCTGATAAACTTGTCTTTTTCTTGTCCAAGTGAATAATACTTAATTGATTCATAAACTGTTGGGGGCAGTGTGGTTTTATAACACTGGCTATTATGTGTTATAAATATGTGCTTATATGAGTTTTTTATGAGTTCTCACATTTAGTCCACACCACACAGCTCTAAATGTGCAGGTACTGTTATCATCCCTATTTTACAGGTGAGGAAATGGAAGCTTCAACAGTAGCTTATGTCACCTCCCAAGGCCATTCAGCTGACAAGAACTTGAGAGGGAGTGTGAGCCCTAGAAAGCTGACACCAGAGGCTGCCCCAAAGCTAGTCAGCTCATAAATGAAATTATAGAGCCATTACTAGTAGTACTTGCAGTCAGGTTTATAACTCTCATTCTCTGGAGATGTTCTATAACTTTTTGTAGTGTTTTATGTGTTGTTATAATTTGAGAAGTGAGTAAAACTCAGTAGTAAAATTATAAGGGTGCATTACTGAAGTTTTGGTAAGTTGATTTAAAACCTAGTCTTCATCTTTAGCACAACCCAGTAAATCTGGTGGGAGAAATGTATGTGAAGGAAAGATCATTCAGACTGTTTTAGATGAAGGCTATCCAATATAGTTTCCATTTTCTATGTTACAAATTCATGAGAGCCATCAAAAGGGAACCATGAAATACTTACAGTACAGAAGGGAAAACCAAGAGGCCCTGTCACTACTTTGTACTTTTCCATTTGGAGTCATCATCAATATGTGCAAATTTCCTGACCTTTTTTCAGTCAAGCATTGCCCCACCCCCAGCACCCATTCATACCTGCTCTTCAGTGGGGAGTGTGAGACATTAGAGCAGCAAATCTATTGGCCACCACTGTTCAAATTTTGGACAGAGAAATCTAGAGCTTAATAAAAGAAAAAGTTATGTTTGAGGAACTTAATTCTTGCAAGAAAAAACTATCTGGACACAATTGATTCAAATAGAATACTTTTTTCTGTTGGATAAGTTAAAAATTATTATTATTTTTAATTCTTTCCTTTCCTACAACTGCTGTGTACCCCTGCTGAAACATTTCCTCTATGCTTTAAAAGAGCATCTTGAAAAGATAAGGGAAAGTTTTGAATGCTCTGCACATATCCAAAACTCTAAAAAAGCCTACCTATTAAATGGGCCCTAAGATACCATTTTCTCGTGGTTTTGTGTTTTGGATGGCATCTGCTTTCAAGTCTGTTATGAAATTGAGCTGAGAGTGAAGTCTCAACACCAGGCCCTGAATCTTGCACTGTTTGTGGTATACTCTGATTATGGGTAGTTTTTTAAGATCTGACTCAGTTCTAAATGATCCCTTTCCTAGTTATTTCCAGGGATGCTAAAGTGCTTCTCCTTAGGATAAGTTTGAGACTCGGGCATTTTTTTAATGTGCTCCATATGAATTTGTTTCTTCAGGGAAGGCTTAGAGTTGATCTAGTGTTTGGGAAGAAATCTCTGAATTACTTTTTCCTCCTTTCTGCCTCTTTTCCTAGTTTTCTTTGTTCTGAAAACCCTTAGCTTAAACGAGTTGGTCTTTTTCAGTGATGTACAGGTCATTTTCATTGGGGCAATGGAGTATAGTTGAAAGCACAATGGTGTTGGAATAAGAAGACCTGAGTTGAAGTCTCAGTTCTGATATTAGCTTTGTGATCTAGGGCAAATCACTTAGCCATTCTGAGCCTCATATTTCTAATCTGTAAAATAGGGAGTGATTTTTTTTTGCCCTTCCTCACAAGTTCATGGGGAGGATCAAATGAGGAATATTGTGTTAACATATTTTGGAAAGTATGAAGCTTGGTGTAACAGAAATATTATTTGAAATTTCTATGAGAAGACCTCTTAAACTAAGTCACACCATGTTAGAGTTCAGAAGGGAATTCAATTTCTGGGGTTACTTTCAGTTTTGTGAAGGTATCAAAGCTGAACCATATTGCTTGTTTCAGATATTCAGCTGAATGTCATATTTGAGGTATGACACTTAGAATTCTTCAGAGATTATTTGCAAGAGCAAGATTTCTCTAGCAGTTCTGAAACATATGGCCTGTCCTCTTCTAGGCTACAGTTTGGATGGGGAGGCCATAGTCCACATGAGTGGTTCCACAGCCCATTACTCAGATGTATTTTTGTACTTTCTGCAGATGGATGACAATCTTCGCCAAAGCCCTCAGCTTCCTCCTCGGAAACTGCCAACACTCAAATTGACTCCAGCAGAGGAAGAAAGTCATTCCTTACAACGGCTATCACCCTGACAGTCATCATGCTTTGTGTCCAAGTTTTTGCCTTCAAGTCATATGATTGCCTCAGTAATCTCTTAACCTAAGTGTGTTAAGTCAACAGGAAAACACCATTAATAGGTATAAGGAAGACTTTAAAACAAAAGGAACTTTCCATGCTGTTTATTATTATTATTACTACTACTGCTACTACTGCTACTACTACTACTACTACTACTACTAC
>JAQZBX010080100.1:0-13837 GCA_029593785.1 Cabassous unicinctus
CTGATTTTTAGAGGCTTGGAATTTCTAGAATCAGTTTTTGGTTTCTTTGTAGCCAATGATTTAATTTTCAGCTTATCTCTTTCCTCTCACGTTTTGCTATAAGCTGCAAGGAGAAGCCAGATTTCATTCTCCAAGTTTACTTTGGAAAGCTCATAAGCTAAATGTCCAGGCTCACCATTTTCAAATCCTGCCTTCCTTATGACATCAGGAGTAAATCTTTCTAAGTTTCCTGCAACTTTAAAACATGGATCACCTTTTTAGCAGTTTCCAAAAATACTTTCATAATTTCCTTCTAAGGCCTTATCAAAAATAACTTCATGCTCCATATTCTTACCAACAGTCTTTTCAAAGCAATCTAGACCTTTCCCATCAAGTATCTCACAATCCTCCAAAAAATACCCTTTACCCATTTGTAAAACCTTTGCAACATTTTTGGTAATTGCATCACACTGACCCCTACTGTCCTGGTACCAAATTCTGTTTTAGTCAGCCAAAGGGGTACTGATGCAAAGTACCAGAAATCTGCTGGATTTATAAAGGACTTTTATTTGGAGTAAAAGCTTACCATTGCAAGGCCCTAAGGATTCCTACTCAAGGTTGCTTTCTCACCCAAGATCCTGCCAACCTCTCTGGACCACACCAACCTGCCTCTCACATTGAATATGGATGCTAAATCTGTAAAAAAAAAAAAACATAAAAGCTGAAAAAGAAGTATGACTGTTGTCATAATTATTTAACATTATTTCTGATAATTGTAAATAAATGCCATAAGATAAGATAAATAGTTGAGAAAGAATATTATATGATCAAGAAAAAAATTTTCACTATCAATTGCTGATTTTGTTGACTGTTTAGAAGACTAAAAATTGTAAACTTCAACAAATTAGACTTAACCAGTATCAACAAACTTCTTATGTATCTGGGAACAATCTTTTGGAAAGATAAGAAAAATATTCTCCATTTGCAATTGCTATGACAATATAGATAACACCTGGCACAGAATAAGCATGTAGTACATATTCATTGAATTAAAGAATGTACATATTGTTTCTAGTAGAAACTGATGATTGAAGGGAGGGTGGAGAATCAGGTACTTTACTGAATCAGTGGTTCTGAAAGTTTTAGTGTGTATCAGATAAATGTGAAGTGCTAATTAAAACAGATTGCTAGGCCCCATGTGGAGAGTTTCAATCAGGGTGATTGGGTGGAACCTTCTAATGAGTTCCCAAGTGATACTGGTACTGCAACTCTGGATATCCCACTTTGGAAACTACTCGATAAGAAAAGAATGCTTTAGCATTTTAAGAAAAGGAAGCACTTGAGGGAGTGCCAATTCTTACTGACATTGAGAATGACACTAGTTTCCAGAATGAGGCATGATGAGAACAGGAGATGGAAAAATAAAAAAACAACAGCTCTGAAGGAATCTGAAAACACATAAATAATCAGAGAAATAAAATCCAGAGAGTTTTAAAAAATTGTTATGGGCAACTACTGTGTTCTCTCTGGCTCTGCCCCTTCCCCATCCTTTTTTAATTTTCTTTTTCAAACAGCACTCATTAGGACATTGGTGCTCACTCAGCTCTCATCACTTAAAAAACTGATTGTACAAATTATCCTTCGGCTGTTGAATGCTGAATACACTATGCCATCAGGAATGACAGGGAGATAGTCTGTCATGAAATATTTCTCAACTTATATCTCTGAGAGTCTTAAATGAATTCCTCTCCTGGCATTCATCAATAAACTAAAGATGAGGGGTTCTAGGGACGTATATATGGCTTCTTGTTTCTCAGGGGACAATTTTTCATCACTCTCCATTAAATAAATTGTTCTTCTGATGTCCTACACTCAAAGCCACTTAACTCCCTTGGCTAAAGAGCAAATGGCAGAAAGGAAACAAGTTTGCTAACTCTATTTCAAGGAAGGCAACTTTGGAGCCAGTTGGATGCCTTTGCCCCACAGGGCTTCTTCCTTCTTGGAGGAGAATTCATCCCTATCGATGAAACCACTATTGTGGTTACCGAAGGTTCTGAGGTGAGAGTGAGGGAAAATTACTGGAAAATTGGGCATTTTAGGGCATTGGAATTGTACTCCATGGTTTTGCAATAATTGTTACAAAGCATTATGCATTTTGTAAAAATCAATTAATTTGTACATTGCAAAGTGTAGACCATAATGTAAACTGTAAATGATGGTTGGTAGCAATGTACCATGCTTATGTAAAATGTTATAAATAGGGGGAAATGAATGAGGGGAGTATGGTATATAGGAATGATCTATGTTTTCTATGTAGCTTTAATCTAAAACTTCTTTAAAAATAAAGAATTTTAAAACGTCAGTAACATTTTTTTACACCAATAATGAGCAATATGAGGATGAAATCAAGAAAAAATATTCAATTTAAAATAGAAACTAATAGAATCAATCATTTGGGAATAAATTTAAGTTAGGATATAAAGGACTTTTAGTCAGAAATTTACACAACAGTGCTAAAAGAATTCAAGGATGACAAATAAATGAAAACATATTCCATGTTGATAGATTGGAAATTTAAAGGGCATTAAGATGTCAATCCTACTCAAAATGATTTACAGATTGAATGCAATCCCAATAAAAGTTCCATCAGCATTTTTTCCTGAACTGGAAAATCTAATTATCAAATTCACTTAAAAGGGTAAGGGGCCCTGCGTAGCCAAAGCATTGAAAAGGGGAAAAAAAAGAAACAACAACTTTGAGGATTCCTGCTAGCTGATTTAAGCAATATTACAAAGCTACAGTGGTCAAAACTGCATAGTATTGGCAAAAGGATAGACATACTGAGCAGTTAAACGAAATTGAGATTTCAGATATAGACCGGCACGTATCTGGCCAGTTAATATTCAACGCAAATCAACTGGGATGGAGTAGTCTCTTCACCAAATGATATCTGGAGAACTGGGTATCCATATCCAAAAGAATGAAAGATGGTCATTGTATTAATTAGTCAATGGGGTGCTGATGCAAAATACCATAAATCTGTTGGCTTTTATAAAGGGTATTTATTTGAGGTAGCAGCTTACAGTTACAAGGCCCTAAAGAATCTCACTCAAGGTACCATAAGAGGTACTTTCCAAACAAATATGGTTGCCATATTTTCCTCTTAAGGCTCCATGGTCCCAGATTCTTCTGTTCTCAGCTGCACATTGGCATAGGGATCATTTCATTTCCCAGGCCTTTAGTTGTTTGAGCCTTCTCCTTTCTGCCACATGGCAGAACCAAAATGACCAAGTTATCTCCTCTTCCATGTCTTCTTCTGTGTCTTTGTGAGCAAATGTCCATTTATATAGTACACCAAAAGGGCGGGCACTCATTTCTGAGTTGTACCTTATTGACATAGTCTAATCAAAGCCCCAATCTTAAATTAATCAAAGACATCTTCACTGTATCTAGTATCTAATACAATCTAGGGTATCACATCCAGAGGAAGAGACCAGTTTATAAACGTAATCATTCTTCTTGGAATTCATAAATAATCTCAAATTGCCACAATCCCATTTCTCACCTCATGCAAAAATTAACTCAAGATGGATCAAAGACCTAAATATAAAAACCAAGACCATAAAGCTCCTGGAGATAATATAGGAAAGCATCTTCAAAATCTACTAGCAAGAAATGGATTCAGCAACTTTACACCCTAAGCATGATCAATAAAAGAAAAGATAGATTAATGAGAATGCCTCAAAATTACATACTTTGGGGCTCCAAAGGAGTTTTTCAAGGAAATGAAAAGGCAGCATTAATGAATGAGAGGAAATATTGAGGAACCACTTATGAGATAAGGTATAATATACAGCATATATAAAGAAATCTTACATCTCTATATAAAAAGACAATTAACTCATTTAAAAAAAAGTCAGGGGGCTTGAATTGTTATTTTTCCATAGATGAAATGCAAATGGATAAAAAACACATGAAAAGATACTCAACATTACTAAATATTGGGAAAATGCAAGTCAGAACTACAATGAAACATCATCTTACACTTATTGGATTGACTGCTAATAAAAAAAACCACAAGTTTTAGACAGAATATGGAGGAATAAGAACAGTCATCCACTGCAGGTGGGAATGGAGAATGTTGCAGCCACTGTGGAAGATGGTTTGGCAGCTCCTCAGGCAACCAAGTAGAGATTTTCCCTATGAACTAGAAATCAAACTATTAGAAATACATCAGAAAAATTGAAAGCTGGGATAAAAGCAGATATATGCATTGCATACCAAAGTTTATCACATCATTATTCACAATTTCCAAAAGTTGGAATCAACCCAAGTGTCCATCAAAGGATGAATGTATAAATTAAATGTGGTATATATTTATGATTGATTATTAACCAGCTCTAGAAAGGAATGAAGTCTTAACACAAGCAAGAACACAGATTAAACTTAAAGATCATATGTTGAGTGAGGTAAGCAAGTCTCAAGAGTATGAAAGTTATAAGATCTCACTGCTATGAACTAAAGGTATTGAGCAGACTAATGGAGGTAGAGTATAAAAGAGAGGTTACTAGAAGATAGAAAGGGCATAAAGTGTGTTAAACTCATACTTAATCTGAGAAGAATCTATGATATGGTGGATGGTTCAGGTTTGGAGGTGGATTGGGGTGAAGGTATTGCAACATTATGAGTGGTGTCAATGGTACTGCAATGTGAGTATAAGTGGGAAGTCATGGTGGTTTGGGTAATCTATGGATCTCAGGGGATGAGGAGATGAAGGAACAGGTGAATGTGTTGATTGTGTTGCTCTGGGGAAGCCAGGGACTGTGGTTGAGCCTATAATGGTGGAACTATTCTTGTGGGATCTATGGCAGGGGAGTGTCATTGGTGCAGGAGGTCAGTGGTAGGGAAATGTGTAGGGAGAAAATGAGTGTGTTTATGTTGTCATAGGGTGTTTTGTTAGTGGCTGAAGACTCATACAATAACCAAAAAATATTTAACCCCCATCCTAGGAAGTCCTGCTGCTTTCTCAATTAGAGTGGCAAAAATCTCTGGAGTATATAGGTAGGGTCTAATAAAATAAGTCAGACCAATATGCCAAGCCTTTTATATTAATGTTTGTACTTATAAGCCTTATTCTTGCAAAAGTTAAACAGCCTAATAACAACTAATGCCTAAGAGTTACCTCATGAAAACCTCCTATTACTAAAGTGTGGCCTCCCTCAAAGCCAAACTCAGCAAATAAACTCACTACTTTACCCCCAGTATGGGACATGGCTTCTGGGGTTGAGCATTTCTGGCACAATTACTACCAAACACTAACCAATTATGCATTTGGATAAAGATCTTGACCAAAATGGGGAAACATTAAACAAAAAAGCATGTTTATGGCTAAGAAATTTCAAAATGAGTTGGGAGGTCATTTCAGAGTTTCGTTTTTCAGAGTTTATGCACATCTCAAGCATATCTCACTAACTGCCACAGTAAAGAAAATCTAAAACATGGGTGCTTTCAAGGGTTCTAGAAATGTACAGACACAATAGGCAAAGCACACCGTCTCATGAAAACAGCTCCCCATTAGTGGGCCTTTTCCTGGAATATGCAGTAAACTCTTTCCCCAATATAACAGAGTTAAAGACTCATTTATAATTACCCAACACATATTTTTCTTCTCCTTTTTTTGAACGTATAATTAGCACTACACCTGTTAAATACATGTCTCAGACACTAAAATCTTTCATCTCCTCATAAGCTGGTTGAGCCTGAATTATAGCAGTGTTGTAGCCAGTACCTACTCTCCAATTCATTGAGACTCACCCAGGACAACTAATAAAATGATGATGATTGAAAACTCATATCCCGAGAGGCAAGATGGTGTTGGGTTAGGAGGGCACCCACTGATTATCTCTCTGAGGACTGCTGATTGTGGACAGGGTACTGCCGAGGGTCTGTGCTGTGGGCGCACGGAGCGAGAAGCTTGGGACATCCAGCAGCAGGCAGATCGACTGTGGGGTGTGATCGGTAGAGATACATGAGTTTTAATCCTGCCTGTGGTGATTAACACAGACAGCTGAGCCCCACCTGCAGGGAAAAAAGCTGATTTGAGCCACAAATCCTGCACCCGTGACTCCCGCTCCCAGTGTGGGGGAGCATTTCCCAAGAGAGGGAGGGTTCTGACAGAAGGTGGAGAGGGGTTTAACTTCTGTGGATTTGGCTGCCTGGAACCCTCATACCATTGGGGAGCAGATAAGCCGGCTTGAAGCAGCGCCAGGGTGAGGGGAGAGTGGAATCTGCTGAGGAAACCTGATTTACCCAGCAGCCCGCTGACACTGAGGCTTGGCTCCAGAGTGGGTGGAGTCAGCCAATTTTATCACTCTGCACTGACAAGCATCAGAGCTTCAGCTCCCCTGGGGAGGCCAGGAAGTGGTAAGTGCTTGATTAGTTACACGAGCTTATTTAGGGTCCCCTCGGTGAAGGGGGTGGTCTTGCAGAGGATTTCCTTTGGGTCCTTTATATCGCCAAAAAAAAAAAAAATGACAGTGTCTTTTAAAAATGTGTTCTTCTTTTTAATTTAGTTTAATACCTAAAATCTGCCTCAAAACCTGCAGATAGAATCCTGCAGGGAAATTGATTGATAAACACAAGCAGGCTGAGAGGATCCACAAGGACCCTAGAAGGTACACTTCCTCCTTAGTTTTGTTTGACTGCTTGCTTGTGTGGTTATTTGGTTTTCTCTGTTTATTTGTTGTTTCTTGCTTTTCTTTCCTCTTTCCTCCCCCCTTCCCTTTTTCCTTCATTTTCTTTTATTAGGTGCTGCTAGCTTGCCTCTTCTTTGCTGTGCTTCTCCTTCAGTGATTTCCAATTCTCTGTCTATACTGATTTTGTATCCCAAGCTATCTCTTATCCTTCCTTCATCTTTCTGCATTCTGCTTTCTGTTGTGGTTCTGAGACACCACGTTTTTTCATTAGCACACAACTTAAGGGTGTCAATTTCTATTCTATTTACTTTGCTTTCTTCTTCTTTTTATTTATTTTTTTAATTGATATTAGCTTTTTCCTTTTAGCGTTTTCTTAACTCTTTTTCTCCCTCCTCATCATTCTAGCCCTCTAAATCATTATATATATATATTCCTCTATTAGGTTTCCCATTCCATTGTAGGTGAACCATTTTATTTCCTTTTACTCTGCACTGCCTACACGAGTTAAATATTCATTTCTGTAAGTCTTATTTTGCCAATCTTCTAACTTTTATCAATATTACTATTATCATTCTTCCTTTCTGACATCTTTCGATTCCTCTGATACTAATCTTTTGCCTTCAATGTAACATAGAAAGAAGCAAGGCAATAAAATAAGAAGAAAAAGTGTCAAAGAGAAAACTTAGCACACAAACAGAACCACCAGCTAAAGAAAACTCTAGAGGAGAGAGAGAATCTAATCAACTGAATAAACCCAGCAACATAAAATGATGACTAGAGGGCAACAAAAAATTACAAACCACACTGAGAAACAAGAAGACATGGACCAGTCCAATCAACAAACTAAAAAACAAGAATATATGCAGAACATCGAACACCTCATCAAAGCTTTCCAAACAAATATCATGAACCAATTTAATGAAGTGAAGGAAGAGATAAAGGATATAAAGAAGACACAGAGAGAACATACTGAAGAAATTGTAAACATACACAAAAGGATAACAGATATGATGGTGGTCAGTGGCACAATCCAAGAAATCAAAAAGATGCTGGATTCACATAACAGCAGATTTGAACAGGCAGAAGAAAGAATTAGTGATGTGGAAGACAATACATCTGAAATCAAACAGATAGTAGAATAGATAGACAAAAAAGTAGAAAAAATCCAGCAGGGACTCAGGAATTTAACTGACAACACAAAATGCACAAACATAGGCATTATGGGCATCCCAGAAGGAGAATAGAAAGGAATGGGAACAGAAGGAGTGTTGAAGGACATTGTGGCTGAAAACTTCCCAACACTATTGAGAGAGATGTATGTGCAGATCCAGGAAGCAAAGCACACCCCAGACAGTATAAACCCCAACAGGACAATTCCAAGACATTTACTTGTCAAAATGTCCAATGCTCAAGACAAAGAGAAAATACTCAAGGCAGCAAGAGAAAAGAAAACCATCAAATACAATGTAAGCACAATAAGATTAAGTGCTGATTTCTCATCTGGAAACATGGAGGCAAGAAGACAGTGATAAAAAATAGTCAAGATACTAAAAGAAAAAATTTCAAACCACAAATTCTCTATCAAGCAAAACTGGCATTCAAAAATGATGGAGACTTCAAAATATTCACAGAAAAACAGAAATTAAGGGAGTATGTCAATAAGAAACCAGCACTTCAAGAAATGCTAAAGGAAGCTCTACAAGTTGAAAGGAAAAATCAAGGGAGAGAGAGTTGGAGGAGAGTTTAAAAACAACTAAAAAGACAAAAACAGTAACAAAACAATATATGACATACATTAACACTAAGAAAAGATGGCTGAAGTAAGAAATTCATTATGAGTAAAAACACTGAATGTTAATGGATTCAATTCACCACTCAAGAGACTCAGATTGGCAGAATGGATAAAGAAATATGATCCATCTATATGCTGTCTATAAGAAACCCACTTTTGACCCCGGGATTCAAGGAGGCTGAAAGTGAATGGCTGGAAAACAATTTTACAAGCTAACAATTCCCAGAAAAGGCAGGAGTAGCTATTCTAATATCAGACAAAATAGACTTTAAATGCAAAACTATTGTAAAGGACAAAGATGGACACTATATATTAGTATAAGGGGTAATCTCTCAAGAAGACAGAACAATCATAAACACTTACGCACCTAATCGGGGTGCCTCAAAGTACATGAGGCAAACTCTGGGAAAACTAAGTGGAGAAATAAATGCTTCTACAATTATAGAAGGGGACTTTAATACACCATTATCATCATTAGAAAGAACATCTAGACAGAGAATCAATAAAGAAACAAAGACTCTCAACAATACATTAGAGGACCTGGACTTAATAGACATACACAGAACAATACACCCAAATACAGCAGGATTTACATTCTTCTCAAGTGCACATGGATCATACTCCAAGATAGACCACATCATAGGCCACAGAACAACTCTCAATGAATTCAGAAATACTGCGATTATGCAAAGTAATTTCTCTGATCACAATAGAATTAAATTGGAAATCACTAAGGGCCAGAGAAACAAGTTAGGCACAAGGATATGGAAGTTTAACAACACACACTTAGAGAAACAGTGGGTCAAGGAGGAAATCTCAAAAGAAATCAGTAACTACCTTGAAACTAATGAAAATGACAACAAGGCATATCAAAACCTATGGGATGCAACCAAAGCTGTCCTGAGAGGGAAGTTCATAACCATAAAAACATATATAAAAAAAAGAAAGAGATAAAATTGAAAAACTAACTGCACACTTGGAGGAATTGGAAAAACAAGAACAAACTAAACCTAAAGGAATTATAAAGAAGGAAATAACAAAGGTTAGAGCAGAACTAAATGAAATAGAGAATAAGAAAGCACTGAAAAAAATAAACAAAACCAAAAACTGGTTCTTCGAGAATATCAATAAAATTGACAAGCCCGTAGCCAAACTAACAAAGAAAAAGAGAGTACACATGCAATACGCAAAATGAGGAATGAGCAAGGGGATATCACCACTGACCCCACAGAAATAAACAGTATCATAAGAAGATACTGTGAAAAATTATATACCAACAAGAATGATAATTTAGAGGAAATGGACAATTTCTGGAAACACACCAATAGCCTACATTATGAAAGAAGAAATTGATGAACTCAACAGTCCAATTGCAAGTAAAGACATAGACTCAGTTATCAAAAATCTCCCAACTAAGAAGAGCCCAGGACCAGACAGCTTCACAGCTGAATTCTACCAAACATTACGGAAAGAGCTAACACCAATTCTGCTTAAGCTCTTCCAAAAAACAGAAGTAGAAGGAATATTGCCTAACTCATTCTATGCTGCCAACATTACCCTAATACCAAAACAAAACAAAGATAACACTAGAAAGGAAAATTACAGACCAATTTCTGTAATGAAACTAGATGCTGAAATCCTCAACAAAATACTTGCTAATCGCATTCAACAACATATCAAAAGCATTATACAACATGACCAAGTGGGTTTCCTCCAGGTTATGCAAGGAAGGTTCAATATAAGAAAATCAATCAATGCAATACACCACATAAACAGACTGAAAGAAAAAAATCACATGATCTTCTCTATAGATGCAGAAAAAAAGCATTCAACAAATTACAGCACTCTTTCCTGATAAAAACACTGCAAAAGATAGGAATAGAAGGAAACTTTCTGAATATGATAAAGGGTATACATGAAAAAACCAAAGCTAACATCATCTTCAATGGTGAAATCCTAAAATCCTTCCCTCTGAGATTGGGAACAAGACACCACTCTTATTTAACATTGCCTTAGAAGTACTTTCTTGAGCACTGAGGCAGAAAAGGAAATAAAGGGCATCCAGATTGGAAAAGAAGAAGTAAAAATTCCATTATTTGTAGATGACATGATCTTATACATAGAAAGCCCAGAGAAATCTACAACAAAGCTTCTAGAACTTATAAAGGAGTTCAGTAATGTTGCAGGTTATAAGATCAATGCTCAAAAATCAGTAGCATTTCTGTACTTCAATAACGTGCAATCAGAGGAGGAAATCAAGAAAAAAATGCCATTCACAATAGTAACTAAAAGAATCAAATACCTAGGAATAAATTTAACTAAAGATGTAAAGGGTTTATATACAGAAAACTACACAACACTGTTAAAGGAAATCAAAGAAGATTTAAATAAATGGAAAAATATTCCCTGTTCATGGATAGGAAGACTAAACATCATCAAGATGTCTATCCTACCCAAACTAATCTATAGATTTAACGCAATCCCAATAAAAATCAACAATATGTTTTTTAAGAAACTGGAAAAACTAACCACAAAATGTAAGAGCTCCCAAATTGCCAAAGACATATTGAAAAAGAATAATGAAGTTGGAGGTATCACATTACTTGCCTTTAAAACATACTACAAAGCTACAGTGATCAAAAGTGCATGGTATTGGCACAAGGATAGACCTACTGACCAATGGAACTGAATTTAGACTTTTGATATAGATCCACGCATATACAGTCATCTGATATTCGACAAGGCCACCAAGCCCACTCAGTTGGGAGAGAATGGCTTCTTTAACAAGTGGTGCTTCGAGAACTGGATAACCATATCCAAAAGAATGAGAGAAGAGTACCATGTCACACCTTATACAAAAATCAACTCCAGATGGATCAAAGATCTAAATATAACAGCCGAAACCATAAAGACTTTGGAAGGTAACGCAGGGAAGCATCTACATGACCTGGTAATAGGAAATGGTTTCATGACCTTCATAGCCAAAGCACGAGCAGAAAGAGAAAAAATAGATAAATGAGATCTCATCAAAATTAAAAACTTCTGCACCTCAAAGGACGTTATTAAGAAAATAAAAAGGCAGGCAACCCAATGGGAGAAAATATTTGGCAACCATATATCTGATAAGAGCCTAATATCCTGCATATATAAAGAAATTAAACATCTTGAAAATAAAAAGACAAACAACCCATTTAAAAAATAGGCAAGTGACCTGAAAAGACACTTCCTCAAGGAAGAAATACCAATGGCTAAAAAGCACATGAAAAAATGCTCGACATCACTAGCTATTATGGCAATGCAAATCAAAACTACAATGAGATACCCTCTTACACTCATCAGAATGGTAGCTATTAAAAAACAGCAGACTCTAAGTGCTGGAGAGGATGTGGAGGAATAGGAACCCTCATCCACTGCTGGTGGGATTGTGGAATGGTCCAGCCACTGTGGAGGACAGTTTTGCAGTTCCTCAGAAAACTAACAATAGATCTTCCGTATGATCCAGCGATTCCACTGCTGGGTATATACCCAGAAGAATTGAAAGCAAAGACACGAACAGATAGATGCACACCAATGTTCATAACAGCATTGTTCAAAATTGCCAAAAGTTTGAATCAGTCCTGGTGCCCATCAACAGATAAATGGATAAACAAAATGTGGTACATACATATAATGGAATATTACTCAGCTGTAAGAAGGAATAAAGTGCTAACACATGGAATAACGTGGATGAATCTTGAAGACATATGTTGAGTGAAGCAAGCCAGGCTTTGAAGGATGAACAGTATATGTCCTCACTGATTTGAATTGAGGAAAGTGAGCAGTCTCTGAGAACCATTGTCTGAAACATAGGTTAACAAGGGAGAGTAAGTGAAGAGTGGGTTGTGAGCCATCACCCATATGGACATAATCTATGGTAAAGTGATAGAGTATAGTTGCATTTTGAAGGATAGGACAGATAGGTAGTGGTATTACTGGGTTTGATGGTGCAGGGTTGCCAGGTGGGTGCATTAGGAAGGGCAGGTTAGAATACCCAAGGCATGTAACTATCAATCTTGTCATTCCATTAGTCAAGAAAAGGGAGTGTCATATACCAAAGGGGGATGGGGAGCAAGGAATAGAAAAGATCAAATGGGGTATTTAGTGATCATGGGAAATGTTTTCCATTACCTTACAGTAATGGACACAGGACATGGTAAATATCATCAAAAATTATTAAACTGCACCTTCTAAATTATAAACTATACTGTAAACCATTAACAATGTTTAGTTGCTATGTTTCACTATCTGTATATCAGTTATAACAATGCTAATATCCATAAAAAAATAAAAAAAAGTTTTAATAAGGGGTGGGGAAGGGGCAAAGAGGTTGGGTATGTGGGAGTCTTTATTATTCCGTGTGTGACTTGGCTGTGACCTAAAACTTCTTTGAAAATTAAATGAAAATTTGGGAGACACTGGGGAATGAGAGGGGGAAGGTATGACAGTACACTGGACATCTGGCAATGCAGTGATAAAAGGAAAAAAGAATAATTTTTTTAAAAAGGATTTTTTTTTGTTTCCCATTATTTTGAATTTCCCAATCCGCTAACTATATTTTATTTTTTTTTGAGTGTTTCCTTGTATTTTACCTCTTGCATTTAAGCTTATCATTATTATTTAATTTACCTATTAATTATATTTGGTTATTATGTGGGCATCATCTTCAAGGAAGGTTTATATCACAGAAGGTTTACTATGGGGGCTGCAGAGGATCATTGGTGGGGTGTGTCTGGGATGGGGGATTCATAGTAGTAAGTTCATCTGAATATACATGAAATATATATAAAATTGTTCCAATGATCAAGGGATGGGGCATGGTCTTGGTAGGTAGACAATAACTCAATAAATGAGGGAATCTGAATTCCCAGTCTGGAGAGCTCTGCCACATTCTCCAAGGGAGAAGCAACAGTCCCCTGAGTGAACGGGCAGTGTCTGGCAAAAGAGGCTGTCCCACTGATGGGTTCTTGTTATTGATGACTAGCCTTATGAGTATTTGCTCTTGTCATTGAAACTTAGCCTACTGTCATGGGATGCCTAAGGGTTGCCACCTGAGAGCCTCCTTGTTGCTGAAATGTGGCCTCTCTCTAAGCCAAACTCAGCATATGAATGCATTACCTAACCCCCAACGTGGGACATGACTCCCGGGGATGAGCCTCCCTGGCAATGAAGGATTAATACCGTGTGCCAACTGGCAAAACGACTGGAAAAAGACCTTGAATAAAAGGGGGAAAAGATAAAGACAAATGAGTTCATGAGGCTGAGAGTGTCAGGATGTCATCCCAGAAGTAACTCTTTTGCACACCTAAGTAGGATCTCAGAGAACACCAAAGTG
>JAQZBX010080101.1:0-13456 GCA_029593785.1 Cabassous unicinctus
CCCGTACGCAATTTCATCAGATATGACCCAGCTCATGTTGATCTGACTGTATACCGGCAACTCAACCAGAGAACCAGAGATGTTAAAATTTTGAAAATAAAAAACTTCCCAAAGTCCAATGAACACCACAGGAACAATGTTGCTGTCAAATTCCCACACCCGCCAGGACTTGCTGTTTGCTAGGACCAGACCGAAAGCCCAGGCCAGATAGGTAAGAATGAGGCCAAACAATTTCCGGAGCAAGTGCACCTTCATTTTGAGTTGACTCTAGAGGAGGTGGAGGAGTTAGGAAGTCAAGCCAGGAACACCAAGGAGAAAAAATAAACAAACACATTGGATGAGCCGTGGTTTTGACAGCGCTACATATTTATGTCTTGCTTTCTTATCTAAAAGTTACATTGAAGGGTTCTATACACACATTAGCCCTCAAGAAGGTATTCCAAACATTTTAGATACGAGTAAAAGCAGCCTAGAAATCCGTGGTCAGGGTGGGAGTATCAACTTGCAAACCATTTCTGGAGTGTAATTTGGCTGTATCATCAAAAGTTGAGATGTTCATACCTCTTGTCTAGCGATGCCAGTTCCAGGAATTAATGCTAAGATAGTCTCAAGTTTGTAAAAACATATGCACAGGGATGTTAGCTTCAGCAATGTTTCACAGTAGAGAAAAATTAGAAATAACCTAAATGTTTATTAATAGTGGATGGAACGCTTAAATAAATCCTGGCACATCTGGGATGCCCGTGGAACTTCACATGGCAGTTTCGTGGAATGAGCTCATCTATATCTACTGTCTGAAGAAACTTCTGCATTATAGCCCACAAACAAAATGAACAGCAGTGCATGTAGTGTGACCACTTTTGTCATAAGGAAAGCAAATATAGTTTTCCTTAGATTTACAAACATGGGCACATACATTTTTAAAAACGTTTAGAAGGAAGCACACAGGAAAAGTAATTTTATAGGGAGATCTATTGGGTGAGGTAGAGATTTTCACTTCTTATAGACATATTTTTATATATTTCCTATGTTTTCCATTATAAGCATATATACTTTTGTAAGTAAAAAACACATCAAATATGACCTTGAAGAGGTAAAATATGTTAAACACAATAAATAATGACTTATAGTTTACCTACCACTTGCTCAAAATTTAGAGATGTTGGCTTCTTAAAAAACTCCTGATGTCTTTTACATGAAGCAACTATCTTCCTAAAGCAAAATTTAGACCCAATTAATTGGATCTCTTTTCAATTTTTATCCTTGGGAGTAAGCAGCTGGGATAATCAGAAAATTACACCCCTAGGGTTTCCCTTCTGTTGTTTTGAACCGAAGGGCATGAGGTAGGGTCTTGCAGAATCACCAGCTGTGTGGATGACATTGACAGCTGCCCAGGTGGGGATGGCGGGGGGCTCCAAGCCATATCCCATTGCTGGGAGGTCTGTCCTCCAACACTGCACTCACTGGTCCCCAGACGTGTGGGGAATGTGCTTTCTAATTGTGTGATGGCAGCACTTTTACTACTTGGGAAGAAATGTTAGCAAGCTTGGTTTGGGGCTGGCTGCCAGTTTGATGAACTCACTCTCCGTGACTACCTCCGTGCCATGGCGGTCAGAGGGAACGGAGCACAGGAGCCGTGAGTTTTGATGGCGAGGGGATCGGGGAGAGCATGTTGCGGCTGCCAGGCAAACGTGCCAGCCCGGGGAAGCTTTGGTGTAGTTCATGTCCGAAACCAGGCTGGGTGGGGACATGATTTTCCTGAAGACCGAATTTGAAAGGCTCCATATATTTCACTTTATAATTTTACCTGTGCGCCTTGTGGTAGGACTCAAAAGTTCAGATGACTGGAAAATAGCAAATACTCTTTGGAGCAGAAAGAGGTGTTGAACAGGGAAGGGAAGATGCCCAGCCAGTGATAAAAGATCCACAATGAGAAATGAACCACCTGCACTAAAAGAGGTATTGTTAGGTAGCTCTTGGGGCTGAACAGAGCCCAAGAAATCCCTGGATCCCAGAAATTATTTATTACACACTTACCTTGTGTTTTATATGGGTCAGACCCTATTCTAAGCACGTTACAATATCAACACATTCAGTCCTCGTGACAGCTCAATGATGGTGGTACAATTATGGTCCCCATTTTATAGATGAGGGAATTGAGCACAGAGAGGTTAAGTAACTTACTCAGGGTCACACAGACAAAAATGGCAAAATTGGGCTCGAGTCCTTGGTGTTAGATATAGTGCTTCCTGGCTCTCCTAATATTGAATGGATGCCATTTACTAATATCAAAAAGAAAATTAACAAGCGGACAACTCCCATGTCAATGAAAATAGTCACCACCTGTGGCCTTCTCTACGTCCCATAAAAATGAAAATGAATCTTGAGAGCAACATATGGGAAAATACAACCTACTTGTCTCCTTCTCTGCTTATCTCAGTTTGTCTAAAGCCCTTTTAAAGGTGGATACTTTATGAGGGGCATTTGACTTATTGAAAGAATTATACCCTGTGCTTTGGCCGTGCCAGCATGTCTAAGTCACAAGCTCGCCATTGGCTTTTGCATCCTGACACTAGATCACGTCACCGTTCGCACAGGAAGACGTGAGGGGGGAGATGGCATCACCAGCGTTGTCAGCTGCAATATGCACTCAAAATGAGACACTCCGCTGGCCTCAGTGTGAAATGCCGAGAGCACAGCGGCCAGTGACCATGCCGAAAACGCGACGACGCTCTTTCACGTCTGGATAGAGGTGGCCTGGGCTTACCTTCTCTGTGGGACCCTCCAGTGACACTCCGCCTTTTCACAGAGAGGGTGAAGGGAGGAAGCTAAAGCGAGCCCCCACCTGCCGCTCCCCCGCCCCAGGAAGTCTCAGCCACCTTCCGAGGGCAGGGAAATAGCTAGACCACAGCGCCTCAGAAGAGGGTGGGAGGAGGCTCCTCAGAAGCACAGAGGGAAGTTCCCGTTGTTAAGGGAGCACCAGAACGCTCAGAACGCTCTTATGTTTCCATGACGACTAGGCCTGGTCAGGAATTCTGAGCGGTGACCACATGACAAAGGCGAAATGAGGCCTCAGAGTCGCCGGCTCCTTCTAGAAGAGTTGGGAAGTCTTTCTGGAAGAGAAGGTTCTCTTTTGAAGTCCCAGGCCACTGCGCCATCACGGCTCATGAGAGTCTTATTCAGCAGGGAATCTTTCTTGAGGACAGTTGGAAGTGGACTGAAAGGAAGGTCTTCCAGGACTGGAGTCGGCTCTCAGTAGAGAGGCCAAGGGCCTCCAGGACATGCCTTCCTGAAGTTCCCTGGCTCAGGGACCCACGGGGCGATGCTGACAGTCTGAGACTCATAAGGTTCTCGCGTAAGGTTTTGTTTTGGATGCCAAGGTAAGTTCCTTTCTTCACCCCGGTTCTGCTTGACGTTGTGAATCGATGTTTCCATCACTGTGGCCCAAATCCTAGAAACTCACTCACACTAGCATGCAAAGTGAACCTGCGGTAAAAGTGGGCAGAAAGGAGAGAAAAGGGCAGAAGGGGGGTGGCAAAGAGGGAGAAAGTGGGGAAGACTTGTTTGGGTGGGTTTTTCTTCTTCTTCTTCTTCTTTTAAGTTTTTATTTGAGGTAAAATTTACGAAGAGTAAAATGTACAAATCGTAAGTGTGCATCTCGGTGAATTTTTACATAGATATAAATCCATGTAACCCCCACTAAGATCAAGGTACAGGTCATTCCTTTTTACCAAAAGTTCCCCATGCCTCAATCAAAAGCCACACTTGGGAAGCGGATGTGGCTCAAGCAGTTGGGCACGCACGCGCCTACAACACGGAGGTCCCGGGTTCAGGTCCCCGTGCCTCCTAAAGAAGACGAGCAGATGCCGCACCCGCCACAACGAGCAGATGCCACAGGCCAGCCTGCGGGGAGCAGACGTGGCTCAGGCTGTTGGGCACTCACCTCCCGTGTGGGAGGTCCTGGGTTCAGTTCCCGGTGCCTCCTGCGGAAGGCGAGCAAACAGTGAGCAGACAGACGAGAGAACCATCTGCGGGAGAGGGGACAAATAAAAATAAATCAAGTTGATAAATAAATAAATAGTAAATAAATCTTTTTTAAAAAAAGCCACCACTTCCTGCCCCCTGCCCGGATGTCACCAGTGTTCCGATTTCTAGCACCCCAAATTAGTTTTGTGGTTCTTGAACGTCTTATAAATGGAATCAAACAGCATTGCACCTTTGGTGTCTGGTTTCTTTCACTCAGCATAATGTTTTTGGGTTTCATCTGCATGGTTGGATGCATCATTATCTTGTTCATTTTTATTGTAGAGCCTGCCTGATTAACGCAGCCCCTCTTCTGTGGGTGAGCGTTTGGGTTGTCCCAGTGTTGGGTTTTCAGTGGGAGAAAGGGGATATTTAAAAAAAAGGAATATGCTTTCTTTCAATTTGGTGTTGACACTCAAGCAGCAGGAAAGCCATGCTTCACAGAATGAGCTTTCCCACAGAAGCGGCTACTTGGTGGTCAAGCCGACATCTGGCCTTTTGATATTTCGTGGAGAAACCACACACAATACTGCTGCCACCCCTGATTTCCTCTGCCAGGGAGTCTCCATCTTGAAGAGGAGATGAGAGACCTCCAGGAAAGGCAGACGGATGGAATCTTCTAGGCTCCAAAAGTCTTGCCCCACTCTGCAGAGGAGGGAGCAGCTATTCTGAGAAGAGGTGGAGGGCGCAGTGATGGCGTGTGAATCGTGAGCAAGTGAGAGTCTGCCGGATGCCGGTCTCCAGCATGAGGGCTCTCCAAAGAGACCCCTCGGCCATGGGAACAACGAGCTACCTTTTGGAGCAGAAAAACTGGTCTCCCATTCTCATCAGCAATACGACTTCCAGCCTAGGCTATTAGGACACGGGACTCAGCAGCCAAAGACCTGGGGTTTCGCCCCAGCTCCACCTCTGACCAATCACAAGTCACACAGAATGTCTTGAGTTCAATGCTTCACATGAAAGACAGGAGCCAATTTCTGCGCATCATTGTCCCCATCCCAGGAACGCCTTCTGGAATGTTCCGCAGGGCTTTCACGGGGTCTGCCGCAATGGTCAAGATGGAAGCGGTTCATGAACCAGGAAACACTCCACTCACTGGGCATTATGACCACTGTCACCTTGTGGTGTTTCCTCAGCCAGGGCTGGGACTGAGAGGAAGGCTGAGGAGGAAGGGGCCGCAGGCACTGACCTGTCTGCCCTTCACCCGCAGTTCTGGGAGCGCCGTCACCAGCGGCTCCTTCTTTCCCAGAGTCAACAGCCAGTGCTCTGGCACCTCTCGGTCCTCACCTCCAGTGGCACCCGGCAGGCTCATGAGCTGTGAGAGCTGGCTGAGAACTCTGTGAGAAGGAAGGAACCAATGCCCTCCATCCCTTACAGCATCCTCCACTGTGGGTTACAGCACCAGAAAGAAGTTCAACCTATTCCTGTAAAAAATAGTGAGGCCCTGAAGAGTCTCTCCAGGGGGTCCTTGGGAGGTCATCAAACTCCACTTTCTCGTTTACTTGCCCGCCCCAAAGAAGTCGCCACCCTGAAGAGTCCCTGGCCTTTTGCACCTCCAGCCTTTACTTCCCATCACCTTGCGCTGTTGAGACTGAAGGCAGAAGCATCAAGAGGGCTGGCCACAGTCGGCGCCCAGGGAGCCGCTTCCCCCCGCAGCCACCAGGCGGCAGGCGTGAGTCAGCGCCGGCTGCAGCCCCAAGGGACACCAAGGGGCGGGGAAAGCCTCCCTGGTGAGCCTGTCTTCTAACATGTGCTTTCCAAGTAAGATGTCACTTCAGTTCTACAAATCCTCTTTTGGGGGTGGGGGTGGTTAGCAATGTATTTATTTATTGTTTAAATAAGTAAGATTTTAAATTTTAAACCAGTGTTAGATGTACAGAATCATTTAGCAGACTTCCATACCCCCACCCCATCCTCACCCCACACACCTGCACACCATTTCCCCTATTGTTAGCATCTTGCATTAGTGTGGTACATTTGCTACAATTAGCCACTACGGGTACATTATTAACTGTAGTCCATAAGTCACTTCGCTTTGTGTTGCATAGTTGCATGGGTTTTCACAATGCATAAGGTCATGTATCCACCATCAGTATTATACAGAAGTTTCACTGCACTGAAAATCCCCTGTACTCCATCTAGCCATCTCTTCCTCCCCCAAGCCCCTGGTAACCGCTGGTCTTTCTACTGTCTCTGTAATTTTGCTGTTCTAAAATGTCACACAGTGCACAGCCTTTTCACAATGGCTTATTTCACTACAGCAATATGCATTAAGGTTTCTTTTTTGCCTTTTCGTGGCTTGATAGTTCATTTCTTTCCATTGCTGAATACGCCATTGTATGGATGTACCACAGATTGTTTACCCTGTTGAAAGACAAATCCGAATCGAGTTTGCAGATTCCAACAGTTTATTCAGGACACCAAAAGTTTTGCTCCTGCAGGGAAGCCAAATCACTTGGGAAAATGGAAGCAACTTCGAGCTTCTAGGGATGGCAGGTGATTTTCATAGACCTAACAAGGAACTTAGCTTATCTCTTACTGGTTGGACAAAGACTTGTCTGACTCAGGGGCGGGTTTGGGGCAGGTGGGCTTGATTTTGTATTGGGTCAAATGTAATGCGCCAGGAGCTTCACTGGCTATCTGGGTCCTTGGCTGTGGTGGAAATTTCACATTTCAAAAGCTATCAAGAGAAAACTCAAAAGGGAGTTCAAAGAGGAAGGAGGGCATGGGTTTTTGTTTGTTTGTTTGTTTTGTCTCTGAGGGGATCTTTATATAATTTTATCAATCTATTCGCATACTGAAGGACATCTTGGTTGCTGCCAGTTTGGGGCAGTTGTGAATAAAGCTACTATGAACATTCACATGCAGGTTTTTGCGTGGACATAAGCTTTCAACTCCTTTGGGTAAAATACCTAGGAGCACGATTGCTGGGTGGCATGGTAAGACTATGCAGAGCTTCGTAAGAAATTGCATCCTGCCTTCCAAAGCGGTTGCATGATTTTGCATTCCCATCCATAAATCTTTTTCAAGCTCCTATAGGTTGACCTAAATTAGGCCTGCTGCCAGGGAAGATTTCAATGGGGAAATGTGACACTTGCCCAGGGAACAACTTTACAGGTCATTCTCGGAGTTGCATCGAGAATACATGGGAATCCTTCCAAGACCAGCCCTAAGGTCTGAGTGAGGCCCGGACGCACCCTACAGCTCCTTTCAAAGACATGGCAGGAGGGCTGGAGGCGTTCAGCCAGACGTTACAGGGCGAGACTGCCTCCCGGTTCCCAATGCTTGACGGCTGTGGGGACTGCGCCAGTTAAAGACGGCATGGGTCGGCCAGTTACCGGAGACGGCTCTCAAGCTGTCACACAGCACGCGTCAGAGCGGAAGGCTCTGCTGCCCACACATCCGTGTGAGATCCGCTGCAGGGTGCCCGGTCCACCTGGGCCCACAGGCAATACTTACGGTCCACACATCTAGCTGACAGATTTAGTCTATGTCACGGTGTGGAGAAATCCCCTAACACTTGGCTCTCAAAGACTGAACCGCTCTTCGAGGAGGGTATCCAGGTTGGCCCGCCGATGGCTGTGCTCTGCTCAGCGCCTCTCCTGGCCTCTGGAGCGCTAAGGCTGGAGGGAGCCTGTCTCACTCCTAACCTACCAATGCCACATCTATCCAGCCATTTCGTTTTGATGGAGGCCTTTCAAGCACCGGGAGAGCGGTGAGCGGTCAGGATGCGCGGGCGCAGCAGCTGTGCTGTGTGTCTCGTGGTTGAATGCCTTGCTGGCACGTCGCACATGAAAGGTGTCCAATTAGCGTTTGGTGAAGGGATTAATCAGGCCGAGTGGTCAAAGCTGCTCCTCCTCTGGGTGGTTTTGGAAGGTAATTAGCTACAGGCGTTAGGGGCCTTAGACGCTAGTCTGGGAGCTAGTCGGCCCACCCACGAAGGCTGGGCAGAAAAGGCTTTCCACAGCTGAGGAGGGGCCCAGCTCCCGGGTGGCGTCCCGTTGGCAATTACCCAAATTTGTGTAAACACGATCTATGCTCTTAATACAAGTTAAAAAAATAAAACAACTGTCTTAAGTGTTGTCTTAATAGTCACCAAAAGAGAAGAACTATTTAGACCCCAGCCCCAAATGATGAATGGAAAAAGTAGCTAAGGCTGGTCATGGATTGAAGGTCTAAGTATGAGTTAGACTTCCTATATGCTCCAGGAATCCTACTCCAAGTTATCTATCCAAGAGAATTGAAACCTCGCATCCTTGCATTAGCCCAAGTGCCAATGTATCTATAACTGCCCCATACAGGAAATAATCTGATGCAAAGAAAATGACTTTAAACACTTTCCCAAAACACAAAAGTAGACTTGAACAAATGGAAAGACATACTATGTTCTTGAATAAGGAAACTCAATATTATAACATGGAAATTAGCATTTAAATTGAGCATGATTCCAATTAAAAGCCTAAGAGATATTTTTTTTCCAGTATAGCGCAACACAATTCATTATAAAGTTAATGGAAAAATAAGCAGAGAAAGTGAACAAGGTCCAAAGGGTGGGGTGGAATAAGCACACCAAATAACATAACGTATTGTTTCTAGTCTAGTAATGGCACGTGAATAGACAAATTCACGAAAGGAATCAAACCGAATGTCCAGAATTGGACTCAATATCTATGGAAACTTAGTATATGAAAAACATACCATCTCCAATCAGTAGAGAAAGGATGGATTATTTTATTAAGTGGTATTGGGACAAAAGGACTGTCATTTGGAAATGATCAATTTGGCCCAATATCTCACAGCATCCATCAGGGTAAATCCCAAATGAATACAGAAACATGAAACCAGATAAGCACTAGAAAAAAACACACAGACAAATGTCTTTGTAATGTGGAAGTGGAAAAATACCTAACATTACTCAAATACCAGAAGCAATAAAAGGAAGACTGATAGATTCGACAATATGTAAATTTTTAAAAATTTGCATGACAAAAAATACCATAAGCAAAGTTAAAAAATGAATGACAAGGAGTGGGTGTAGCTCAGTGGTCGAGTGTCTGCCTCCCATGTATGAAGTCCTGGGTTCAAAGCCCCATACCTCCTAAAAAAATAAATAAATAAAAATAGATATATGACAAACTAAGAAAGGCATTTGCAATGGACAGCACAAAAGGTTAATATCTAAATTTTAGTGCTCTTAAAATTTAGGAAAATCCCCAACAACTCGAGAGAAGAAGGGGCTAGAAATATGGATAGAGATGGTGGTAGGCAGCTTCCGACATGGCCCTCAGAAATCCCCACTTCCTGGTGCTCCCACCCTTGTGGGATCCCTTCCGCTTGAGTATCTGTTGGACCTGGGGCCTTGCTTGGAAGCAAGAGTGGTGGCGGGTGTTGTTTCTGTGCTTAGGCCGGAAAGGACTGACTTCCGCCTTAGCGCTCTCTCCCACTGCTGCTCTCTCACCCTCTTACTCGCTGGCCCTGATGAGCCAGCCAGTACGCCACTGCGCTGTGAGATGCTCTGTGGACAGTCCCACATGGCAAGGAGCTGAAGCCTCTGGCCAGCAGCTTGTGAGGAACTGAGGAGCTGAATCCTACCAACAGGCCTCTACCTGAGCCAGGAAGCGCTTCCTTCCCCAGCCGAGCCTTCAGATGACACCGCAGCCCAGCCAACACTCTGGCTGCAGCCTGGGAGAGACCCGGAAGCAGAAGGCTCACCGAAGCCATGCCCAGACCCCCGACCACAGGAACCGTGAGGTCATGAGCGTGTGTCGCTGTAAACCACTGACGAAGTGTTGGGATAAGCTGTTACACAACGAGAGACGATGGGTGTCACTGAAGGACTGAAAACAGCCCCCAGACATCTGAGAAATGTCCAACCTCATTACTAAAGGAAACGCACATCAAGAAAGACACTGAGACACCATGCCTCACCTCAGAGTCCGAGGAAAATCCAAAAGTTTACAGCGTATTCTCCTGACAAGGTTGTGAGGAAGTAGACATTTTCATACATTTTCTCATGGGAGTACAAAATGAATCACCCCTATGGTGGAGGATTTAGCAGCTGAAACACAGATTACAGATGCATTGACCCTTTGCTCCAACAGTCCCGTTCCTAGGAATCTAACTCCAAGGGACACTGGCAAAAATACAAAAAGATACATGCATGAAAGCTATTCATACGTTCATTCATTCATACATACATACTGGGTGAATGAACTGCATACGCCGACACGATGGAACAATACGCAGCCATAAAAACAGATTGATACAGCGTGACCCAGAAATCTACCGTTAAGTTAAAAAAGCCAGGTGCCAAGCAATGCGTATGCTAAGAAGGAATCATGAACCCATACACCCTTATATTTGCGAAAGAAAACACTGGAAAATAAATAAAAATACTTACCTATGGGGAGAGGGAAAAGAATGGGGAGAGGGGCCAAAGTTTATTCAGAGTTTTCTAAATAAACCTGGTTATGTAACTTTGACTTTGAAATTATCTCAATATTTCACATATTCAGAAAGGAAACTATGTAAAAAGACTATGTAAAAACAGAAAACACGCTAAAATGAAAGAACTTAATTAGTTATCAAGCTGGTGATAAAATACACAAGGAAAATATGTCAAATAGCTTTAAAATGCCATATTTTTATTATATATACTTAATACAATAAATTCTGGAGGCAGTGCTTCAATGAACCCTTTAACTTTATTCAGTAGTCTTATAGTCAATGACGAAAGGGGTAATATTATTTTAAAACAACTCTATACATTTTAGAAAAAGCAAATGAGCAATTATATTAATATTGGGTTTTCAATCTTGGTGAATAAATGCAGTATAAAATTGCAGTGAAATTAAAATTCTGTAAGCTAAGTCTGAATTGAAAATATTATTATAATATCATGATTCAAAATATTATTATAATATCTTGATTTCACTCTTCTCAAAAATTTCCATATCCTAGTTCTGTCCTTAAAAAGATATAGATGTAATGACAACCTAGCGGCAATGAGCCACACTGTGCCAAAATTGCAGTTTCTGAATACCACTTCCATTTCCAGGGCTCACTGAAGGCACGACTGATTCTAGATCTTGGGCCTGGAACACACAGGATGCTCCCAGGATATCTTGTTGAGGGACAGAAAAAGCAAGCCCTAAAGACTCATGAGGAATGCTAATGGGCACAGGCTTTCTTTTGGGGGTGACGGAAACGTGCTGGAATTAAACAGTGGTGATGGGCACGCAACTCTGGGAATATACTGAAAACCACTGACTTGTACATCTTAAAAGGGCAAATTTTATGGTATGTGAATTATATTTCAGTACAACCACTGGAAAAATATTATTTAAATAAAGTATTTTTAAAAGCGAAACAGAAAACAGATGAGCAGGACCAGCGCCATGACCACCGTGGGGGCCACGGGGAGCCACGGTTGGCAGTGAAAGTCTTAGGAAGCCGCTTGCGGTCGCTGGGGCCGGCGCTGGGGATGACCAGGGAACTCACCAGCTAGCACAGGGTTTCGTTAGGTGGTGCCACACGGTTCCAGGAGGGGGACTGTCTGCTGAGCCCACTGTCACAACGGGATTTTCAAACAGCAGGACCTTGCTGGCATAGGACAGGAATGTCAGAGAACTGGAAAATCACGACAAAATGTATAAAGACAAAGAGTGCAGCCAAACTGAAGAACTTTTTCCTGAAGTGCAGGAAAAAGTGCTGATTACAGAAAGCAGATTTGTCAAGCAAAACGAGGGTGGAAAATGTGGTCAAGAGTACAATGCTTGACAAAAGGTTCAGGAGCTAGAGGCTCTGGGAGGAGACGTGGCACATTTTCACATATCAAAGAAAGTACTGAAAATAAACTGGAATTGATTTGGAAACAGCTTCATTTTCTTTCCGCCATCTGTGAACTTCAGTAAAATGAGGAAAAGCTCCCAGGAGTGGAAGAAGCTCAAGAAACAAGCATGGGGAAGCGGATGTGGCTCAACCAGCTGGGTGCCGTCTACCACACGGGAGGTCCCGGGTTCAGTCCCGGTCCCTCCTAAAGACGACGGGCAGAGGCCGCCCCCCACTGCAAGGAGCTAGACGCCGCCCCCGCTGCAAACAAGCAGATGCCACAAGCCAGCAGATGCCGCAGCCTGGGCGGAGCGGATGTGGCTCAGGCTGCTGGGCACTCCCCTCTCACGTGGGGAGGTCTGGGGTTCGGTTACCAGTGCCTCCTGGAGAAGGCGGGCAAACAACGAGCAAACAGGCAAGATTACCACGAGGGGGGGATACAATAAGAAGTAAATTAATTAAATAATTAAAGAAAGAAAGAAGCATGGAAACAGCTTCCAGGATGCTGGTCTTGATTACAGACATGCCGGCATCATCTTACTGGGCTTACAATTTTCTGTGCTCCTGAGATATTTAAAGTGTTTCTATAAGTTAAATCCCTTCCTTATAAACATTTAACACATTTTAGTCATATTTCTCCAAAGAAAGGAAAATGACTTCAGCATAGATTCAATTTTATTAAAATTCCTTTTTTTTTTTGAAACTTTAAAGGTAGGGCAGCAACACTAAACATGTTTAATAAAATGCTTTAAAACAGGATGTGCTGGTGCACGGCAGTATTTTAGGTAGTTTTTTAACTTTTAAAGTTAATTTGTTGAAGAAATAAGCTGAAGATCACAAGACTGGGAAGTTTCTAGGACATACATGAAAGAATAAATGCATTTTTGGAAATCATTACTTTTAAAAAAAAAAGTGAGGACCACGAATAGGCCTCCAGAGGTTGCGAACCTGTGCAAAATTTTGTGTGTACGTGTGCTCTTCTGGGGAGCGTTTCCATGAGGTCAAGTACCAGTGGTACAAGAGGTGTTTAGGAGATGTGGAATAAATAAATGTGCTTTACTTTCTACATCTCTCCTCAACAGTTGATAAGCGTGGCTGCTAACTGTATTGCTGACATGTTCTTCTACCATTTTGCTCTTTAGGAGAGTCATTTTCATAAAACAAGTTTTACTGATAAGGAGGTGTTTGCAATGTGTTATGATTATCTTGAATAAAGGATTTTTTTTTAATCTGAAAAAAAAAAAAAAAAAGGCAAATGGAGACAAGTCAAAGGATATGTTGTGTATTTGTGGCTCCAAGATCAAAGCTGGGACAATTTGATCATAAAAAGGAATATCGGTGCAATTGAATGAAATTCTTTGACTATAGAGAAGCCCACAAGTTACTGCTAGACGCATTTATGGGACCATTAAAGATGTTTGAATATTGACTATTTCATTCTATTAAGAAATTACTGTTCATCTTTTTTGGTGTGCTAAGTGGCAATATGGTTATTTTTTTAAAAGAAAGAGTCCTTATCTTTTAGAAATAGGTATTGAAGTGTTTCTGGATAAAGGGCTATGTTGCCAGGGACTGTTTAGACACGACCCGCGGCTGGAGCTGG
>JAQZBX010080102.1:0-13872 GCA_029593785.1 Cabassous unicinctus
TGGGCTGATGCAGCAACCTCACGGCAGGAAGCGGGTGTGCCGCAATGGATAGAGCACCCGTTTACCATATGAGAGGCCCCGGGTTCGCCTCCCGGCGCCTCCTTGTGAGGGCAGGCTGGCTCGCGCGGCGCCGTGGGCTGATGCGGCAAGACCTCACAGCAAGGGGGAGATAAGCAGACACAGAGAAGACACGCAGCGAGTGGACATGGCAGCACAAGCAGCAAGGGGGGGATAAATAAAATAAATAAATCTTTAAAAAAAACTCAAGAGAGTCATCAGGGGAAGATGCCTTTCACTTATTTCTTCATATATTTCTGAAGTGCTTCCATTTTTAATAAAATTCTAATCATTTTATTTATTTGGCAGGGGTGGTGGTGGAAGAGAGAGGACGCTAAAAAGAAAATGCTCTGAAGTTCTACTAAGGCAATGGTATGTCACTGAATGGAAAGCACACAGGACTTGAAGTAAGAGATCTCATTTCATTTCTATCTTAGGCATGCTACTTATTGGCCAAGACCACGAGCTTGTCAACTGACCCAGAGTCTTACTTAACTCATTTGTAAAGTGCAATGATAATCCCTACCTACTTCAAACAAACAAACAAAAATTTCATAGAAAGGACAATAAAAGCAATAAGCAAAATACAAACATAAGGTAATATAAGTGTTAGATGTTTGTTCATATTATTCATTCAACAAATATTTATTGCCTACTATATATTAGGGATACCCAGTCAACCAAGGGAACAAAGTCCTAATATACATAATTCTTCATCATCTCATTCATAAATGATGCTCAGGTATCTACAACACTTAGCAATATTAGAAGGTGTTTTAAAAAGTTCATAGTTATTTTATTAAAGATAAAATATTCTCCTTCCAATAATAAGGTGACTATCAGAGCATATAATAGTAAAGGTTTGTTTCCGAACATATTTTTTCTGGGCTTATTTAAGCTGACCGTGTGAATGTGCAACAAATTTTTTTTTCAACTGATTTTTTACACTTTTTATTATGGTAACAGATAACATAAAATTTCCCATTTTAACCACTTTAAAGCATAATACTGAGTGGTATTAATTACATTCACAATGTTGTGCTACATCATGACCATCCACTACACCAAACTTCTTAATTACCTCAGATAATACTCCATTCTCATTAAGCATTAATTCCCCGCTCCCCCCTCCTCCTTGCCCCTGGTAACCTGCAACTTACTATCTCTATGAATTTGCATATTCTAGTTATTTCATGTAAATGAAATCATATAATATCTTTCCTTTTGTGTCTGGCTTATTTCACTCAACATGATGTCTTCAAGGTTGATCCATATTGTAGCATGTATCAGGACTTCAGTCCTTTTTACAGCTGAATAGTATTCCATTGTATGATACACTTTTTTTTAATCTATTGCTGGACACTAGTTATTTCTACCTTTTGGTTCCTGTGAATGCTTCTATGAACACTGGGGTACAAACACCTGCTCCAATCTCTGCTTTCAATTGTTTGAGATATACAGCTAGAAGTGGTGTTGCCAAATCTTATGGTAATTCTATGTTTAACTTTTTGAGAAACTGCCAAACTATTTTCTACAGCAGATGTAACATTTTACACTCCCACCAACAATTTATAAGGGTACCAGTTTTTCTGCATCCTTGCCAAAACTTATTTTCTGTGTTTTTCATAATAGCCATACTAGTGGGTGTGAAGTGGTATCTCTTTGTGGTTTTGATCTGTATTTCCCTAATGACTAATGATGTTGATCATACTTTCACGGCTTATTAACCATTTGTATATCTATTCTGGAGAAACGTCTATTCAAGTCTTGGCCCATTTTTAATTGGGTTGTCTTTTTGTTGTTGAGTTGAAAGATTTCTTTATATATTCTGTTTATCAAACATTTATCAAATATATTGTTTACAAATATTTTCTCCCATTCTGTAGGTTGCCTTTTCATTTTCTTGATTATATCCTTTGATGCACAAAAATTTTTAATCTGATGGAGTCACATGTATCCATTTTTTTTGTTGTTGCTGTCATTCCTAATGCTTTCAGTGTAAAGTCTAAGAATCCTCTGCCAAATAAAAATCCTGAAGATATTTCCTTATGTTTTCTTCTAAGAGTTTTATAGTTTTATAGCTTTAGCTTATATTTAGTCACTGATCCATTCTTTTTTTAACCAGGATATACATATATATATATGTATATATATATATATATCATGTTGAGGAGTTCCCTTCTATTCCTAGTTTTCTGAGTGTTTTTATCAAGAAAGGGTGCTATATTTTGTCAAATCACATCAACTGAGGTGACCATGTGTTTTTTTTTTCCTTCATTGTATTAATGTGCTGTATTACACTGATTTTCTTATGTTGATCTGCCCTTACATTCCTGGGATAAATCCCACTTGGTCATGGTGTATAATCCTTTTAATGTGCTATTGGATTGTTTGCTAGCATTTTGTTGAGGATTTTTGCGTCTATATTCATAAGGGATATTGGTCTGTAATTTTCTTTTCTTGTGATATCTTTACCTGGCTTTGGTTTTAGGCTGATTAAATGTTTTGTTTTGAATTAATTTTATCTTAAGATAAGTTGCAAAAATAGTACAAAGAATTTTCATATATCCTTCACCCTGCTTCCCCTGTTAAGATCTTACATAACCACAGTACAATTACAAGAACAAAAACATTAACACTGATTCAATTCTATTAACTAAACTATATATACCTTATAATCAAATATCACTAGTTTTTCTACTAATGTCTTTTTCTGTTTCAAGATCCTATCCAGAATCTTACATTGCATTTAGTTATTTCTCCTTAATCTCCTGCAGTCTAAGGAACAGTTCCTTAGTCTTTTCTTATCTTTCATGATCTTGACACTTCTGAAGAATACTGATCAACTATTTTGTCAAAAGTCCCTCAATTTATGTGCTGTACTTTTTTTCCATTTTTCCCAAAAACATTAACACTTACACTAAAAGGATGAGTACTATAGTTATCATCAGAAATATAGCAACTTAAGTATATTAATCCATCATTTCCCAAACTATCTGCAAAAAGAGGTGGTTTCATTTTGCAAGGGGTTTCATTTGCATGGTAGGCAGAATAATGGTCCACCAAAGATATCCATGTCTTAATCCTTGGAATTTCTAAATATGTTACTTTACATGGCAAAAGGGACTTTGAAGATATGATTAAGGATTTTGAGATGGGGAGATTACTCTGGATTATTTTGGCAGCCCTAATGTAATCACATGGGACCTTTATAATGGAATGTGGGAGGCATGAGAGAAGTTGATGCGATGACAGAAGAAGTTAGAGTGATGCAACTGCTGGCTGAACAGGGTCTATGAGCCAAGGAATGAAGGGAGTGTCTAGATGTTATAAAAAGGCCAGGAAACAGATTTTCTCCTAAACCATCCAAAAGGAATGCAGCCCTGCTGACATCCTGATTTTTAACCCAGTGACTTCTGATTGACAGAATTACAAGATAGTAAATTTGTGTTGTTTTAAGCTATTATGTTTGTGATAATTTGCTATAATAGCTATAGGAAACTAACATACATAATAAAATTGTGGCAAACACTGTATCCCTCTCTACCCCACTCCCAATACACACACAGTCTAACAACCCCAGAAACGTAAGATTCTCATTAGCATGTGGAAGATTCTGAGAAGTCCTAGGGACAAGAAGTGTGATGAATTGTGTCTAATCTAGACTTACCTGACAGTAAAATTCTATTGAGGATGGAAGGGAGGTATGAAACACCTATTAACAACTTGAGAAGTGTACTTTGGAAAAAAAATTGAATTGGTTATTTTGTCAAATGTACAGCATTATCTTATGTTTCCTTCTACAACACAATCCAGAGACTTAAACTAAACTTAGGATGAGAGAGAATTAATGAAATGAAGAAACTTGCAACCAAAAATATCTGATTAATTTTATCTCTTACAGAGGGAAAATACGCCTTGCACTTATCTTCCCACATATCTGTCTGCCTTTAATCCACCCAAACATCTAACAAATATTTATTGAGCACTTGTGACAAATAAGCTACCATGCTGCGATATAGTCTTGTTCACAAAAGTGAGCAAAACAGACATACTTGCTAGCCATGTGGAACTTACTATCTAGCACAAAGAGAAACATAGTAATCAAATAACACCACCCAAAAAGTTAAAATTATAATTGTGCTATGAAGGAATTACAATTGTGTTAGTAGTGGTAACTTTAGTGAAATATAGTGAATAAGGGGAGATGACTAGGTATAGGAATGGTGGCGGTGGTGGTGACGGTGTTCCAAACAAAGAACAGCATGTGTAAAGGCTCTTCTCTGCATTTGCTCTTCTGCCCAGCTTTCTTTCACTCTGTCTATTCTTACTTTCTTACATGTTTATCTGGGTTTAAATTAAATATTCTCTATTTCTCTTCTATATCCCTGAGCTCTACTAATTTACTCTGTTTCTTCATTTAATGTGGACCCTGGGCACTCTGAAGATAGTGTGGCAGTAACATTTGTTGAATGTGACATACTGGGCGTTTCACATACATTCTTGAGCTCTCTTCACCTTCATTCTGGGCTTTGTCACTCTTGGATTTAACTTCTAATGCCTTCCTCTTTTTCGGAGTACTCTATTTTATTTGGTTAAGCACATCTTCCAGTACCTTTCAGAGAAATGCTATGTGAGAGTTATATTTTTTGAGACGTTCATTGTCTGAGAACACCCTTTTTCTACCCTCACATTTAATTGATAGTTAAAATGGATAAAGAATTATAGGCTGGAAATCCAGCTGAGAATTATGAAGGCATTGCTCCACTAAGTTTTTACTTCAAGTGCTGCTGCTGAGAAATCAGATGCCATTCTGACTTTAATCCTTTGTAGAAGGATCTGAAAAATTGCAGAAACTTGTCCCCAAAAAAGTCAATAGCTTTTCTATACCATCAACAATTTGCCAGGAGGTAAGGGGGGAGTTGGGGGCAGGGGATAATGAAGGAGGTGGCCAGATATGTGGAAAAATATTCCATTCAAAACTGTAACAAATTTCATAAAGTATTGGGAATAAATATAACAAAAATAACAGAATTATTTGAAGGAATTTTAAACCTTTACTGAAGAATACAAAAGATCCAATTGAATACAGCAATGTTCATAGAGAGCAATGCTACGTAACATAATAATAATAATACTTTACAATTTAATTTAGATTCAATGCCATTCTGATACAAATCCTACAAAGTTTACCCACAAACTGATCCTAAAATCTATAAGAAAGAATAGACAAAAAGAGCCAAGGCAATTTTCCAAAAAGAATAAGAAAGGAAAATTTGCACTAAAAGATAAGAACACTTATTATTAACACACAGTAATTAAAACAATGTGGTATGCAGAGACATAGGCAAAAGAGTGACTATAATAATATAGAGCCTCAAAACAGACCCATATATATGGAAACATGGTATGTAATAAGGATGGTTTTATAAAATCTGGAGGGGAAAATGGTGCTCAGACAATTGAACATATGAATGAAAAATAAAATTAGATTCCCACATCTCATACAGAAATCAATTCCAAGTATACTAAAAACCTACATGCGAAAGTGAAAACTTTTAGAAGAAACTTTTAAAACAACAATCTAAAGCAAAAATAGCAAAAAGTTACCATTTACTGAATCTGTGTAGTTTGCATATGTTAAATTATTTTCTGTAGTTGTATGTATGTGTGAAATTTAAAAGTTCATGAATCATCTGCAATAATTACCCTATATCCCATATCTTCCACCACATCACACGAAGTCGCATTATCACTGGTATGCCATACTGTCTCTTTGATGCTGCAGCCATACATAAATACATTCTTCTTCCGGGAGTGGCCATGATAATCACAATAAACCTTGAAAAGATAATCATATATTTAAAAAATTTAAAACTTTCAAATTCATACATTTCCAAATAAAGCCAGTTAAAATCAAGCCAATAAAAAGGTATGTGTTCCTTGGTCCTTTTATTGTAACAGAGTCACCATTTAATAAGCAGAACCAATAAAAATAATAATATCTAGTTTTGGAAAGGATCTATGATTAATTCTAGAATTGTCAAACCCTTTGAAGGTCCCACATGAAGTCACAAGTTTCAATCTTTCTTATATATCTACTATTCATCATCAAAAAATAATAAATCCAGTTATAATTCTATTTTAAAACTGCAGCTACCACAGGCCCAAAATGTTGTTAAAACATTTACCTAATTTAAAGGTACATGAAAATGTTATCATGAAAATCACTATTAAAGAAGGATATGGTTTAAAATTTTTAAGAGCATCATTTTAAAAATGAAAAACATAGGATAGACCTGCAATCAATTTTGCTCCTCTGCAAAGTTTTTCTATTGTTCCCAAAGGAAGGTTAAAAAATTTAAACCAATATTTTGGGAACATTCTAAACAAAAGCTGTTGAAAACAGAAGAAACATAGTCGAGTATAGTATCAAACCATGCCTATACTCTATTTCCCATGTGTCAGGGAGATTGAACTGATTGAGGGCTGAATAAAGAGATCAGAAATAATGCTTCTACTAGTTTGAGAATTTAAGAATTTGGAAAATACTTACTGTTCAAATAGTAAAAGTTAAATATCTAAAACTCATAACCAGGAGTTCATAAACAAAAAAAGAAAAGGGCTTAAGAGAACTATAAAACTTAAACCTAATGAAATAATAATTTGGATACACTGTATTAAATTGACACCAAAATTAATACACAAGGGACTGATCATTTTAAATTGCTTTTGAAATTAACATTTAGCTTTTATAACCAGAAAACAATGTATAAAATATTAAGTTATTAATTAACAAAAGCATTTCTTTGAGTATACAAAGTAAAAATCAAACAGTGCCACTTACCAGGGGTAAACGCTTCACTGCAGCCAAGTACTGCAGCAGCCCCTTAGCATGATAAACTGTAGGATGTAAATCTGGATTTGGACTTTGCCACTGTCTGTTCAAATCTTCTCCACTTAAAGAACAGCGGTGGCTACACATACATAAATACAGAGACAAAGATAGAAAAAATTGGTACCAATAAGGCCTATATAAATTTCTGATTTAAATTTATGATTTTATTCCACTATTTTAAATAGATATGGATGGTGGGCTCCAATGAATGCATATAATATCCATTTAATAAACATTTATTGAGCATTTTCTATGTGCAAAATCTTGTGTTAAATATATATATTTAACTGTGGTAAGGATTCAGATTTATAGGTCAAAGTGATTAAAATATAGAAAAAATTAACTTTAGGATTTTGTTCCATATTTTATAAAATTTATTCATGGTCATATTTTCCAGTCTGATTACATAATAATCATTTGTTACACTAACATTCTATAATCTTGACTGCATAATTATTACATGCAAATGCTATCGGGTCCTACCTTCTAAGAAAGACAAGTATGGGAAAATTATGCCTTCTTGTAGAAATTCAAATAAATTTTCATTTATTCATAGGTATTAAATATTAAAGCCATTGGGCAAAAATTTAAGCAAACTATCAGAAGAACGTTATAACAGAGGCATAAACAGAATTCTAATTGGCAATATGGCTCTGAATTACAACTAGACATAAGACCTCATTTTAGTTTTATGATCAGAACATACTAACTAAAAAGAAATTATTCTGTTTTTCAGAAACTCAATAATTTCCAAAAATATGAGAAATATTCATGCTACTTCTAATGAATAAATAAGATATGGTATCCTTATCTTTCGAGATGTTCATGGCAGTTAGACTAAATCCTATCTTTCAGAAGCACTCCAAAGACCTTGTGATACCAGAAGCAAACAAACTATACTAACTATAAGCCACTTCCACTTAAAAAAAAAGTAATTATCTTCCAATATTTCCAGTCTAAGAAATTCCTTCTGACAGAAAACAGTATCTCCTAATGTCAGGAAAAGGTTAGGGGATGGGGCTAACATTCCCCATTAGTGGAAAAAGATCCCTGAAGATTCTAAACATTGAGACAACCTAAGACCATGTCACTGACAAATTTTTTTAAAAAGAGGAATATGAGGTCTGTGTTAAAAATCTTTCTCGAAAACAATTCAAGACACAGAGACATTTTGTGATCGTATTCTCTTTAGTAAGTATGAAAACTCTCAAAATATCACACTACAAATATATTTTCATTAAAAATTTACCTTACATGAATGTCCCACCAGAATTTTCTTTGCTCTAGAAAACTCACTAGATTTGTTTTCCACACTATTATTTCAACAAATTTATACAGGACAGCCACAATAATCTATAATATTTCTATAACTATTGCTTAACTTACTTTCCATTGATGACACCATCTGGATTTAGCATAGGGACAATTTTAAAAATATAGGATTCTCGTAAGCTCTGAGCAGTAGGGTTATTACTCATGAGATATTCCAATGTTCCTTTCATAACCCAACTTGCATTAGTTTCTCCAGGATGTACCCGAGCAGATAAGAAAACATAAGGGCGATTTCCTGAAGTACACATAAAATTTCAAATTAAAATGAACAGCTACTAAAAGTTTGTATGATATTATACTTTGGGGCCTTAAAATGTTTCTACTCAATTGTGATCTCTGAAATAAATTCATACTAGAACTCATTGTGTACCTACTATATATAAGCACTGTACCAAGCCTTAGAGAGGAAACAAATATGAAACCAATATAAACCATGCCCTAAAAGAGTTCATAATATGAACGTAAGACAATAAATAGATAAAATTCAAGTCACTACATAATTCACCAGTTATTTAATATAAATTTGGTTTTCTAAAGAACAAGTTGCTAAGGAAGTTTTAAAGAAAATTATTTTTCATAAAGTCATGGGAAAAAGAAGGAAAATGAAATTGTATCCCTGCAATATAGCTGCTATAATAGGCATAGAGGAAAAAGTATACCTGTTCAGAGATTTATAAAGAAAACTGTTTTTCAGTATGCATTTAGATATGCAAATATCCAAAATATATTTATTCTCTTATATTTGCATATTTTTCAAGCTCTTTCTCTTTTTTTCAAAACAGTTTACCTTTTTATCAAAATTAGGACCGTTTTCTTATTACCACAATAGGTGTTCATTTGAGGTAATTTTTAGAACTGGCAAGGTAAAACAATAGCGCTTCAGTGACAGCTCTCAAAACATTTAAGAGATTTCTAGTTGTTTTATTTATAAATATAATTAGCTGCTAATTTTCAAATTGATGGTATTACTACATAAACTCTTAAGACAATTTGTTGTATTATACTTTGAATATGATTTCTAAGAGCTACAGAATATTAGTATCAAAAGGGGCCTTAGAAATCATCTCATACAGCTCCCTCGCTTGAAAGATGAGGAAATTGAGGCCAAGAGGTAGGCCCTGTGGCTAGATAGTCACAGGACCAAACCTAGAACCCAAGTTTTCCAGTACAAAATATATATGAAGCAAAAACAACACATGAGAATGATTGGAATTTTGAGTGAAGAAGACAGACTTACTGAATTGACAGATATGTTCATAATAATTAGACTCTGGCATTGCGGTTATAGTCACCAAGGGACAGCTGTTTCCAGACAGGGTTTCACATAACACATCTTTTCGAAAATAGATTTGCTGAGGATTGTGTGCTGATTCCAATTTTTGAAGATGCATCTTGATAAAAATTTAAAAGCAAAGTATAAAATCATTTAAAACCTCCCTATGATATACAGAAAAAAAAATGTATCCAGATCTCCACATAACTAAAGGAGTGGATCAGATTCCTAATCTCTTATTTGAAACCCTCAGGACCAGATGTGCTTCAAACTTCAATATTTGGGGGAACCTGAGAAAGGTGAAGACAGTGCTTATACCAGTAATTTGTGCAATACCACCAGCAGGGTGAATGGCAACACCCTGTAAGAAACACATTTTTGCAGCAAAACATACAAAGTGTCACCCTAAGAAGAATCAGTATTCTAAATAAGCTCACATCAGTTCAGTTCAGGCTTTGCTGCCAAAGAATTTACGAAAAAGCTTTTGGTTTTCAAAGCCTTTTGGATTTTGGAATTGTGAAAAAGTGACTGTAGACCTGCATCAGCAATCTAAAATTTAAGAATGCAAATTATGTAGCACAAATCTTAACAACTTCTTTTCCTGATTTCAAGATTAATACAGGTTCACTGAAAAATGTCTGAAAAACACAGAAAGTACAAAGAAAAAATTTCAATCACCCTTATGTGCATCACCTAGATTATTACTAACAAATGTAATGCAAATGAACAAAACAGTGATTATATATGACTTTTATAATCTTCTTTTATCACTTAACACTTTATGTACACATAATCATGAACAAGATACCTTATCATTAAATGCATTAAATATGTGGGTTTTTTTGGAAAACCCAACTTTTAATGGTTTTATTATACAATTATAACAAAACTAAATTGTCCAATTACTTATTTTAAGATATTTAGTTGGTTTCCAAACTTCTCCCTATGTCCACTCACTTAATCACTATTTACTGACACTGTGCTAGGTGTTGGGAATATATCAATGAATAAATGGACTCTAATGAGCTTCTAGTCTGGCAAGGAAGAAAGAGACCACACATGATTAATATTACAAAGGGAAACTACAGAGGGCTACAAGAACATGTAAAAGAGAAGGAGAAGCTTGTCTAGTCTGGGCAGCTAGCAAAGGTCTTTTAGAGAATTTAAATTGAGATGTGAAGAATGAGTGAAAAGGACAGAGGAGAGTGCTGCAAGCAGAAGGAAAAGTATATAGGAAGACCATGAGATAAGAAAGAACAGGGGGCATTTCAAAGAACTGAAAAAGTTTATTACAGCTAGCTCAGAAAGTACACGGGTGAGAAGAGAATTTTATACAGAATGAAGGGCCTGGCAGGCCAGTCTTTCCCAAAGCAGTTACTATTGGTAACTGAGTAACTATGTGGTATGTGGATCATCTTTTTGAAAATGCTGTTAAGTATGTATTGCAGAGAATCAGGAAAAAAAAAAAAAAAAATCTAGCACATTAAACCTATAATTCCCTGGATATTAACTTATTATGAGAACTTTAAAAAGTAGGTTATTAAAATCTATTTAAAGTAAAAGTAAATACTAGTCCAAAAGGTATATAGAGGGAACGGAGGTGACTCAAGCAATTAGGCACCTTCCACCCACATGGGAGGCCCTGGGTTCAGTTCCCAGTGCCTCCTAAAAAGAAGACAAGCAGACAGCAAGCACAAACAATGATAGGCGGACAAATAAATAAAACTTAGAAAAAAAAAAAAAGGGTATACAGATATGGCGAAAGTTGTGAAACTAGTAGAGAAATGACTGAATGAACCATGGTAAGAATTTTAGACTATATGTAAAGGGTAAGAGAAACCACTAAAGAGTTTTAAGTAGGGAATTTATATGATTAGTTTGCCATAAAAAAAATCCCTCTGGCTGCAGAAAAAAAGAATGATGAAGAGAGGTAAAAGTGAATTCTAGGAATCCTAGGACACAGATTAGAAAAGGTTGGCAGAAGTCCAGGTAGGAAACAATGGTAGTCTATTCCAGTGAGATTGGAAAGAAGTAGGGAATTAAAAATATATTTAAAAGGTAAAATCAGTAAAGAACAATTACATATAACCATATGTAGTGGGTTGAGCCATGTCCTCCTTAAAATATCTTTTGAAGTCCTAACCCCCCAATACCTGTGAATGTGACCTTATTTGGAAATAAGATCTGAGCGGATATAATCAAGTGAAGATGAGGTCATAACAGATTAAGGTGGCACAAATCCACTATAACTAGTGTCCTCATAAAAAGAGAAGACAGAGACATAGGGAAGACAGCCATATAAAGACAGAAGCAAAGAATGGAGTGATGCATAAGAGCCAAGAAACAGCCAGGATTGCTGAGATCCACTAGAAGGTCGGAAGAAGAAGGAAAGGATTCTCTCCTAGGGCCTTCAGAGGGAGCATGGCCCTGCCAAAACCCTGATTTCAGACTTCTAGGCTCCAGAACTGTGAAAAAACAAATTTCTGTTGTGTTAAGCCACCAGGTTTGTGGTAATTTGTTATGGCAGTCCTAGGAAACTGATACGCCATGCAAATAGCAACCTTGACGAGATAATTTTATATACATTCATAATTCTTTTTCTAGGATAAATTACCCAAAATAGAACTACTAAATCAATAAATATATATTCTAATGCAATCTTATTCAGCACAGAAAGATACTTGAACATCATACTTTCATTTTAGTTTGTGTAACTGTTGGCCAATTTGATGTAATTATGAATTCCAAAAATATAATTGGATCATGCTTGTAAACTGATCTGTTAATCTGGGCATGATTAGGTTATGATTAGGGTGTTGAGCCCCACCCCTTGGTGGGTGGGGAATCGAATATAAAAGGCAAGGCAAAGAACAGAGTTGAAGCAGTCTTTTGAGAAGCAGTTTGTTGGAAAGAAGGCCCCAGGAGAAGCGAAGCAAGCCATTCGCCTGATCGTCTACAGCTGACCTTGTGGAGGAAACAGGACCTAAGCCCGGAGAGAAATGCAGCCCCGGGAAGAGAGGAACCCCAGAAGCCTGGGAAGAGAGGAACCCCAGAAGCCTGAACCCTGGCAAATGCCAGCAGCTGTCCTGCTCTAACACATGACAATGGACTGTGGTGAGAGAAGAAACTTAACGCTTTATGGCCTGGTATCTGTGGACTTCTACCCCAAATAAATACCCTTTGTAAAGACCAACCCATTTTTGGTATCTCACATTAGCACCCCTTTGGCTGACTAATACAGTTTGTATCCTTTATTAAAACACTCATTTAGTGTTGTCAACCTTGTTATCTTTTCTGCTCTATGGACTATGTTTTTCTTTCATTTTTTCCCCCTAATAATTTGGAAGCTTGTTCTGATCGTAGTATTTCTCCAATTTCTTTCTTTCTTAGTAATTTGATTTTACTTTCACTATCCTTAACCATTAGGATAGATAAAACATTCTGTTTGAGAATAAATCTACCACAGTTGGTCATTTAATTACCCGATTAACTAACAGTTAGTTTTGCTTTAAAATGCTAAGTGAAAAAATTTCAATCAGAAGAACCACAGAATGAATTTATATCTCATATACTAAGGAATCTGGATCCAGTAATCCATAATGAAACCATTAGAAGAAATTAATTTCCCAGAGAAAACTCAAATTGCACCCACATTTTTCTGTTACATTATCCAAAAGATTCAACATTTTTGATTAAAGAAGTAGAAATCTCCATAGTGAAAATTCATAAATCATGGAATCTTGGAGTACTACAGATTTCTATACAAAGATGGAAAGTAAAAATCATGTCATATTTCCTTAATTTTTTTCTAACATAGGGACCACATTCTCATTCTTCTCCCTATAAGTTTTCAACAAATATTGCATTATTTTCTAAAATAAACACATGAACCTTTTTAAATTAAGATTTTAATTAAAAGCAACTCTTCCAATTATCCGACACACATGCATATGACACAATAATGGTCATAATACAATCAAATGAATTCTCACCTGTAAAGTTGAATATGTATATGGATAATGATAAGCAAAGTAGCAAACATCATCTTTATGTGGAAAACTGACAGTGAATGTAATTGTATAGTAGGATTTTCCCTTTTGTCCACCAGCAGCAACCGAACTTCTTGAGAAGTGATTTCTGCAATAGAAAAGCATAAAGCATGTTTATTTCATCTACACAAAAAATATGGTTTTCCCTGCTACTTTTATTAAACAGACCTTCAAGAAAAAAGAAAAAACATAGACTGTAAAAATTTTAACTTAAATACGCTATAAAAAAAGACTTGGTACTAATATAGCTATCAGCCAACAAT
>JAQZBX010080103.1:0-13873 GCA_029593785.1 Cabassous unicinctus
CACTGTTACAATTTCTTCCATTGCTTGAATCACAATATGTCTACAACAGAACGCCACCAAGTCCACTCTATTCCACAGCTCCTCCCCCAATCCTGAGGCGACTGGGATGGTGATGTCCACTCCACCTCCAAGTGAGAGAGGGCTTATATCCCATGGATATGGTGGATGGGATTATCCTGCCTGCAGCTGCAGGCCCTCTCCATTCCCTGGGATGGCTGTTGCCCATCGTCGTCTCCTCGCCAGGCCACTTGGATGAGTCCATTGAGCTGTAGGGTAGGAGTTGCAGCTCCACCAAGATTCCAGGCACAGCTGGCACATAGGTAGGCCAGAGGCTTCAGTCTCTGGAAATACACCTAACAACTCCAGCATCACATATAGGTTTGAATAGAAGGGACTGATGGACCATGTGCAGGGAGGACTTATTTGAGTCCAACTCTGTCACTCTCATGAGCACAGATTCCAATGAAGAGCCCACTAATTAGGCGTCAATCTCTGGGACTATTCCCACTTATATAGGACCTGGGGGTTTCCAAAGCCCTCAGGGGGTCCCTCTGTGTGGGGTGATATCCACTTTGGTGTTCTATGAGATCCTACTGAGGTGTGCGCAAGCATTACCTCTGGGATGATCTCCTGACTCTCTTTGAAGTCTCTTAGCCACGTGAACTCATTTCTCTTTACCTTTTCCCCCTTTTATTCAAGGTCTTTTTCCAATCGTGTTGCCAGTTGACACTTGGTATTAATCCCTCGTTGCCAGGGAGGCTCATCCCCGGGAGTCATGTCCCACATTGGGGGGAGGGTAGTGCATTCATGTGCTGAGTTTGGCTTAGAGAGAGGCCACATTTGAGCAACAAGGAGGCTCTCAGATGGCAACCCTTAGGCACCCCATAACAGTAGGCTAAGTTTCAATTAGAAGAGCAAATACTCATAAGGCTAGTCCTCAATAACAAGAACCCATTAGTGGCCCATCCTCTTTTGCCAGACACGGCCTCTGCACTCAGGGGACTGTTGCTGCTCCCTTGGGGAATGTAGCAGAGCTCTCCAGGCTGGGAATTCAGATTCCCTCATTTATTGAGTAATTGTCTACCCACCGTGACCATGCCCCTTACCAAAGCTTTTAAATAGACTTTTTCTTGATTTAGCACTCGCCCTGTTACCAAAGTCCTTTAACTGTTTTCTGGAGCTTTGAGAAATATTTTTCTGCCAGTTCTTGCTGGTTGTTTAAAGCATCTGTAGGGGGAACAGAGCCCTGAAACTTCTCACTCTACCATCTTGATAAACTTTCACACACTTTTCATTTAACTTAAATTTGGTTAAATCATCCATGCTCTTTTTATTGGTCATAATTTTAAAATCATTTTTCTGTGTATATCTTTATCTTTATCTGCTCTCCCTCCTCCCTAAAGTTACTAATGTAATTATATTTCCATTCCTTTTCCATGTCCATATATATTCATATTCATGTATGTATTTAAAGGCTTGTCTTGTCATTGTTTGTTTTAGAGAAATTTTTATAGTTTTTTCCTGCATCTTACTTTTCTCACCAAGCAAGTCTTTATATAGAAATCCCTGCCAGGCAATCTGTATAGATTTAACTCATTCATTTTTATGGTCGAATGATGGTATGGATGAAACCTGATTAATTCACCCAGTCCCCCATGGTATTTGTAATACTTTAAATTGCTAAATCAGGTTAGATTTTCAGAAGGTAGTTCCATAGCCATTGGCATCTCAGAACAAGAGATATCCAGAGGGTGTTAATAGGTATGCATATAAAATGAAAATAAATGAATTATATACCTTACACAAAGAAATTAGAGGAGAAACTACAAAGGAAACTCAAAAAGTGAAGGGGAGGAATTAATGAAGTAAAAATAGAAAATGAATTAGAAAATAAAACACAAAAAGAGAACTTAAGTCCAAAATCTGGTTCTTCGGGGGGGGGGCATAAAATATGCAAATCACTTGCCAAATTAATGAAGAAATAAGGATAAATCTCAAATACACAAAATTAGAAATGATAGGTGAAAGTTCAAAAGAGAGAAACCTTTTAAAATCATAAAGACTGGCACAACTCTCTGCAAATAAATTTGAAATGGCTAATAGACCAATTAGCATAGGAGAAAGAGAAAAGTCAGAGAGCATTCTGCTATAAGCACTAGGGTCAGATGGTTTCACAAAAGAATTTACTAAAATTTAAAGATCACTTGATCCTAATAGTATTTAAACTATTTATAAGCATGGTAAAAATCCAATTTTCTCCATGAAGTAAGAAATACATAGATTTTTATCCCAAAACCTGAAAAAATTGCACCAATAAATAAAACTGCAGGTTAATCTCAATTTAAAACTCTAAATAAAATATTAAAAGGAATCTGTAATACATCATGATCAAATGAATTTGTTTTTCTCAAGTGCAAAAATGCAATATTAGAAAATCAGTTAATATGATCTATCATATTAATAGGAATAAGGAGAAAATTCATATGATCACATCTCCATAAATGTAGAAAAATCATTTGACAAAATTCAATGCTAGTTCAAAAAAATAGAAAATGGTGGATACTTTCTGAACAAGATAAAACACATACATATCCCAGCCTAAAGCTACTTTCAGTCAATTGGCAAGTATTTGAGGATTTCCTGCTTAAATGAGAAATAAGGCAATTTGCACATCTCCATACTATTTTGGAGGTAGTAGCCAATGGAATTAGACAAGAAAAAGTAATTAGAAGTATAAGAAATGGAATGCAGAAGTAAAACTATTTCTATTTGCAGATGACATTATATAGCTGGACAGTCCAAAAAAATCAATGGGAAAACTACTGTAAACTGAAGAGGATTTGGTAAAGTAGCAATTTATGAAATCATCATAAATTAAACAAAAACCAGTTCTAAAATTAAATAATATACAGTGCTCAATAGCATTAATTTATCAGTGTCTCTTCAGCTTCTAGAAAAGAGTTCTTAGGAAGTACTCATGGGATCAGTATTCATTCAATTCATACATGTTCACAACAATTTTCCTGTGGTCTTTATTCTTTTTTTTTTTTTTTAAGATTTATTTATTTATTCCCACCCACCCCTTATTGTTTTGCACTTACTGTCTGCTCTCTGTGTCCATTTACTGTGTGTTCTTCTGTGTCTGCTTGTCTTCTCTTTAGGTGGCACTGGGAACCAATCCTAGGACCTTCTGGAGTGAGAGAGAGGCACTCAATCTCTTGTACCACCTCAGCTCCCTGGTCTGCTGCATCTCTTATTGTCTCTCCTCTGTGTCTCTTTTTGTTGTGTCCTCTTGCTGTGCCAGCATTCCTGTGCAGGCCAGCATGCCTGCATGGGCCAGCTCGCCATGGTGACCAGCTTGCCTTCACCAGGAGGCCTTGGGAGTCGAACCCTGGGCTGCCTCTATAGTAGATGGGAGCCCAATCGTTTGAGCCACATCTGCTTCCTGGCCTTTATTCTTAAAGGTTATTTGGCTGGGTATAAAATGCTTGGCTCATCTTTCCTTTTCTTGAGCCACTTATGCATGTAATTCAATTGTCTTCTGCCATAAAACATTGCTGTTGAGAAGTCCAATGTCAACCTGATTATTTTTCCTGATAAGTGAGTTGGCATTTTTGCCTGGATCCCTCAACCTTCCTACCCAACTGCCCCCCTACCCCCCTTTTTTTTAATGCCCAAGAGTTTTATTGGACAATATTTCACTGTTGACAGCCTGGTTTGTATAGGCCCAGGTAGACAATATGCCCTTTAAATGTGCAGGCTCAAGTTTTCTTTTATTTCAAGAAAATTTTATTGAATTACAGATTCTTTGATTAATCCAGTTATATGCAAGTTGAAGTTTCTTTGCCTATCTTCTATATCTATCATTTTCTCAGTTCCTTTTAAATATTTTTCTCTTTCTTTATTTACTTTTTCTGTTGTTGTTTATTTCTCCTACCATCTTCTACTTATTTTATGGCATTATTATTCACTTTTGTGTTCCTTCTAGTTTGTTTTAGTTTCTGACATATTATTTCTAATTTTTCTTCTTTGTCGGCTCTCTTGTCCAGTTATCACATTTTTGAGATTTAAAAAATTTTGATTTGTACTGTACTTTTATCACTTCTAAAACTTTCTTAAAATCTTTTAACTAAGTTTCAATATATTTTCAATATATTTATTTATACATTACTTTCTGGATTCTTTGTTTATAGCAATGTTTTGCTCATTACTTTCTGCTTGAAGAGTATTATATGGAATTCTGTTCGAAATCCTTTTCTGTTGCTAATGTTTAAGTGAAATGTGTTTTCATGAACTCCTCAGGAGGGGAGGATAAGAGGAGACAGTATAGCTTGTCTAGCTTCACAACTCTAGGACTCTCTTTTTTTCTTATCATGATGCATTAAAAAAAAAGAATGACCTTATTCTTACTGTGATCTGTCTTCTCTACTGCACTTTTCTTCCCTCTCCTATTCTGTTTTTGCTGCGTCCACTGATGGAGTATCCACAGCTCACTTAATCTTTTGGCATGGCCTATGGACAGAGGTCTCATCCCATTGCCTTAGCTAACCCAGGCCCTTGGAAATGCAGGTCTGCTGAGCTTAGCTGTGATGGTCAATCCTCTAACTCTCTGCTGCAGGCTTACTTTGTCTCGCTTCAGTGACACCTCTCTTCACCAGCAGTCTCCACCCACACCGCTTCCCCACACCGCTTGAGAGTTATAGAGAAAGGTAGGGGTGGGAGTGGCATTGGTAAGCTTTTTAGGTCCTCTGTTTAAAGTTGCCCTCATCCCATTGCTGTTCAACTAGAATTTCCTCACGTTAGGCAGGATCCTAAGGTTCTAGGAAGGAAGGGTATCCCAATGACTTCTGCTCTTGGGATTTATTTAGGTGTTTCTCTTGATGCAATGCTCTGCCCCCCACCCCCTTCCCACATCTCCATGTTTTAATTCTATTCAACTAGAATTTCCTCACATTAGGCAGGTTACTAAGGTTCTAGGAAGGAAGGGTATCCCAATGACTTCTGTGCTTGGGATTTATTTAGGTGTTTCTCTTGATGTACTGCTCTGCCCCCCACCCCCATCTCCATGTTTTAACACTGTTTGGGATCAGGAATGGAGTTCTTTCAGCGATAACTCCCTGTGTCTAACTCTATCTCTCTGTATTCTAAACATATTTTTGTGGGAATACTGTAATTATTAAATAGTTTGCATCCTTTCCTACTTTGGATGCTCCAGGTTCTCAAACTTTGAGCTCAACACAAGTTTTGTCCTTTAAAGGTCTGGCTCTTGCAATAGGATGTCTGGCTGTTGTATTTAGACTTTCTCAAGATTGTTCTTGCTAGGTATTTAATAATAATATTTAGAAAGTCATCCACTTTATTTTTTTTTCAAGCCATATCTCCCTTCCCCAAGGGCAGCACATATAGAAAGCTGTCATTGTTATTGCCTCAAAGTTGGGGAAGGGGTAATGAATATATAGAATTGTGTCCAAGGAAATTATAAAAGACAATTGTTCCAAATCTGATTTGGGGCAGAACATTTTGTGTGATATAATTCACAACTGCCATCTGGGGGAAAGACAGTACTCCTGATAAAATATTTAAGCAATTCTTGAGGAACTTTAATGGGATTAAGTATTGTTATGGGAACCCTGTCACACGCCTACCCAGCAGATTGGCAAGAATTTAATAACCTTTGACTAAAAATTCTTCTCTTTTAGATTGAGTCTAAAAATGATAATCTAACTTCATTGTTCTCAACCAGAGGCAATTCTACCACCCAATGTTTGGGGACAGTTTTGGTTGTCACAACCTGGGTGGTGGGAGGTGGGGTTACCACTGGCATCTAGTAGGTAGAGGCCAGTGACGCTGCAAAAATACCCTACCAATGTTCAGGAAAGCATCCCACAACAAAGAATTGTTAGGTTGAGAAACTCTGATCTGACCAGTCCCTTTTCCTTATTTAAATATCCTACTGAACCTTTGAACTGGCCTGTGAGAGGTCTTTTCCCTCACAGAAAGACTTAGTAAAATTTTGATACATTCCCAATTTGGTAAACTACATTGTTTAAAGAGTTTTGCTGTTTTGTGTTGTTCAAATATGCAGTTGGGAGAGGAACCTTAGTTAATACCTAAAAATGTTATCCCACTGTACTGGTATCACGCAGCTGAAACCTGTTCTGTTTGTTCATTCCTTTGGTGTTGTCTGCATATTTTCCGGGCCAGGCAGGAAACCTCAGTCTTTTGTCTTAAAGGACTACTGGTGTTAGAATGAATAATAAACTGGTATTGATCTGATTCACTCTGCAGATGTTGACTGTCAAGGTTAAGCCCAACAGCATGTTGTACATACTCTTTCCTAATTCTTTGTTTCTCAATTCAGCTTGGTCTACAACCCTACATACTTGTCTCATGGATGCTTGGGTGTTCTGGTTTATAATTATTTTTTAATCAACTGTGTGCAACAGCACCTCTCAGTTGCCTGTCTCTCCTATCACCAACATGGTACTCTGCTGACATTGGTTTTCTTTCTGATGGAATGTTTTAGGTGAAGGAACTCCCACTAACAAGGAAGGCTGAACAGGAAGACCAGCTGGTAAAATAGGAAGTGGGAAAAGACAAAGGGCATTCCCATCCTGCCCATGGGAGAATGCAGAGAACAGACAAAATGCTTGTGTAAAAGACAAGTGTGGCCTTCTCTGTTATGCCAAATACCTAGGAAAGGAGAGTTCTAGCCTTTGTCTAAGGCTTCTAGGTGGTAACTACTAAACCCTTGGAATTTCTCAATGACATGAGTGTCTTTGTTATTCATGGTGGGCCCCTCAGAACACATCTGATAGTTTCTGCTAGTATGGGGACTCAAGGGTGAGGCAGGCCATACCAGAAAGACGAACCTTGTGATTTAGGGTGGGAGTGCTGGGTCAGTCAACCTAGAGACTGAGTTCAACCATGTGGGCAATCAATAAATCAATCAATCACACATATGTAGTGAAGCCCCAGTAAAAATTCTAGACAGTGACGTTCTGGTGAGCTTCCTGGCTTGGCAATACTCCATGTGTATTGTCATACTTCAGTGCTGGGATGGTTAAACATCCAGAGGATAACGGAAGCTTTGCATTTGGAACCCTCCTAGACCCTGCCCTATGTGTCTTCCTTTTGCTGGTTCTAATTTGTATCCTTTCTCTGTAGAAACTGTATCCACAGATATAACAGCTTTCAGTGAGTTCTGTGAGTCTTTCTAAAGAATTATCAAACCTGAATGTAGTTTCAGGAAACCTCTTAAGTTGCAATACCAGATCTTCATTTTTGCAAGACAGGTGAAGGTACTGGTAGTAACGCATGAATTCACCAGACAATGGAGCAAGGGAAAAAAGAAAATTCTACAAAATTCTTTGAAAGAGACTTGGTGGTAGGGTCTTTTCCCCCTATTTTCATGTAAAAGGGGAGAGAGTTTTTACAGACAATTCATCTTGTAGAGACCCTTAGTGTCTAAAAAAATATATAATTTTTTAAAAATGAGAAAACAGAAGCCAAAGATGCTTATATTTAAGAGTATGTTTAAGTATAGAAAGTTGACATGGAAGCTGGAAAAGAACCTATGATTTTAACAAGAAAATACTTTCCCTTTAAATTGATGGCTTAAATGTACTTTTGCCCTGCTGGAGAGAACGTGACAACACTAGAATATGTAAGGAATTCTAGAAGTATGCAGTCCATTAGACATTATCTTTCACAACATTCTTAACAGAAAAACCTAGGCAAATGCCTAGGTATTTTGTATTTGAGATTAGTGCCTTGGTTGTTGGTTCACATCTTATAATTTCATTTTTTAAGTACTAACAGTTTGCTGCTTTTCTTCCAAGCAATCACAAAAATCCTAGCCAAAACTGCTTATAATCATCTAAAAATTCTCCTCCATCCCAGCCAGCGAGCTTTCCTTCAACTTGCCTCCAATGCCTATACTCACTTTTTTACACATTTCCCTTCACATTTCTTTTTCTTTTTTTTTCTCCCAGAAATAAAAACCTTGATATTTCTTTCTGACACAGTTCGAAAAAAGTCTTATTTGCCTGCTAGGACTTTTTTTTTAATATCAGACCGAGTCTCAACTTCCAAGTCCGTTCTGCAGGTGTTACTGTGTATGACGGCTGTGACCTGGGTTGCAGTGGGAGCAAGTTCTTTTGACACTTCGTAAACCAGACTGTTTCTGTAAATGAGAAATTAGGATATTTTATTCCATGCAAAAAATTATAGTCATTTGATGAAAATGAAAGAACAGTTAACTATTACCTCCACTGAAAAGTAATATACTACCAGGCACTGGGGTTATAATGATGTGCAAGACAATACAATCTTTGCCTTCAGAAGCTTTGGTCTAATAAGTAATACCAAGTGTATTAGTCAGCCAAAGGGGAGCTGATGCAAAGTACCAGAACTCTGTTGGATTTTATACAGGTATTTATTTGGGGGTAGATGCTTACAGTTACCAGGCCCTAAAGAATCCAACTCAAGGTACCATAAGAGGTTCTTTCTCACCCAAAGTCTGTTGCCACGTGTTGGAGCAAGATGGCTGCCAGTCTCTGTGAGGGTTCAGCCTTCCTCTTCCTCCTAAGGCTCTGTGGTCCTAGCTCTTTCCAGTCTCAGCTGTAGGTTAGAATAAGGTTTGTTTCTCTCCCCAGGCTCCAGCATCCAAAACTAAACTCTCTGTGTGAGAGTCTGTTCATCAACCCAAGAGGGCTGGGACTAGAGGCTGAGTCATACTCTAATGATGTGGTTGGATCAGAACCCTAATCTTAACATAATTTAATCAGAACGTCTCAACTAAATCTAATACAATAAAAAAGGGTTATCATGCCAGAGGAACTGGTCAGTTTACAAACATAATCTGTATTTATTTTTGGAATTCATAAATAATATCAAACTGCTACACCAAGATATTACGGGATAGTGTAAAATGTGGTCCAATAGAGGAAATAGAGAGGGCTATGGGACGACAGAACAAGGGTATCTAATTTAACTTGTGGGAACTGGGACTCTATCCTCTGAGAAGAAACATTGAAAATGAAAACCACAGTGACCCCTTCCTCTGTTTTCCATAAGTAAAATGAGGGAAGCAATGCAGCTAAAGGCCCATTTCCAAGCAGAACTTGGGTTAAAACTAGCAGATGATCCCTCATTTGTGGGTTTGTTTTTTCTTTAAATTTTTATTTTTGTGTTATGATTTAGTGCCTAAATTTTAATATGGACATGTCTTATCTGAAAATGAAATCCAAATTAATAAAGCTACAATGTGCCAACACATCTGTGGAGAACTGAGTAAATGGTTTACCCTTCTTGGGCCCTATACCACACTCTGTGGGGCGAAAGGACCCAGTAGCAGGCTAAATAAACCTGGCTTCCTTCAATCCTCATTTTGTGTGGGACTGATAGCTAAAAACAATGGCTTTTAAAAGTGTCTAAAATAAACAACTGGATAATTCCATTTAGTCTTTGCTTTGGGGAAGAAAGAGTACCTGTGATACCAGTACCAGTGGGAGATCTGTGTATGCATATGAATAAACATTTCAGAAACAAACTTTTAGTTCTTTCCAGATAATGATCCTCGATCCTGGCTACCACTGAGGAGTATTTAGAAATGCTGATGAGTCTTCACATAAGACTCATTAACTCACAATTCTGGGGATGGGGCTCAGATATGTGTATTAAAGAAAAGCTCCCCCGGTGATTTTAATGGCAACCAAAGTTGAGATGCATTATACCAGGGGGTGGTATGCCAGGGAAATTGACTTTCCGTTCACCCAGTCTCTCAACCTCTCAAGAGGCATTTAGGAATGCGTTGGGGTTGATAGCAATTGCTTGAATGTACTGAATGTACTGAACAGGCAAGCAGGTAGTCAGGCAGAAGGGAGGGCTCCAAAGTTATAAAAACTCTGAGAATGGCAAAGGCCAGCTTCTCCAAGGAGCTTACTGGATTCCATCCTGTCTCCCTTCCTTTCTCCCCAGAGTCATGGTATATTCACGGGGGCTTGATAGCCTTGGGCGTGCTACTGTGGAACCCTGCCTGTGTGTCCTCACGAGTAGTAAGCTGTCTCCTTTGTACATTCTGAATAAACTTTTGACTATTAGGATCTGTCAATTGCTTACTGACACCCTTGTGATTACCCTGCAGTTATGCTTCGCTTGGACAGACAGCAAATATTTGAACCATTAAGAGCTGTTGCTAGAGTGTGATTTTTCTCTCCAGCCACTTCTTTACTTCTTCTCCTTCTCCCTCAGGAGATGGGAGCTGTGCTGAGAGTAAAGAGTCCTCCTGTTAGCACAATACTGCACTGAAGTTCTATTATGAGCGGCAGGCAATAGTAGCAAAAAGGAAGGTTTGCTTGTCCTTGCAAATTAGTATACTCTGAAGAATATGACTTTATTTTTCATGGTGGATTGTAACTACATGCCCTCCCAGGCAACACAGGCATGAAAGAGAATACAGAAAATTTAATGAAGGCAGCAGTGATTTGGTGGACAAATGTATGCAATTATTTTCTTCTTAATGAAGTCAGAGCCACAGCTAACATCAACATGAAACATGTTTTACCTCTGGGCTTCCAGTTATTTAAGCCAAGAAACTTCCTTATTTTTGAAGGCAGGTTGATTGGGTTTTATGTTACCTCTTTTGCAAAGGATCCTAATTTGTAGAGCAAATTAGCAAAAATAAGTATTAGAAGTAAGTGTTCTAAGTCTTAATGGTTAAAAAAAGAGGAAAAGGAAAAAGAAAACACCTACATGAATATATGCCAGTCACTTTTAAAACATTTTTTATCTATCTCCAGTTACCTGACAAAAAAAGGTAGAAGGATATTGATTATTTTCAAAATAGATTTTTTTAAAAAGTGTAGTTCTGACATGAATGTTGGTTGACATTTTTCTTTATGTTAATGTGTGAGGCAAAGTGAAAAAATAATGATGTATTTTGGATCTCACTGGCTCATCAGTGAGATGACATTTTTTCTTCTGAGTTGGATAATAGTTTACAAATACTGGAAGAACAATTTTTTCAATAATTTTTTTTGCTATTCACAATGTAGTGGTTATATTACATGCAACATGCTTTTAAATTTGACACGTGTTATTAACATTTCCTCCATCACTTTCTTAAGTCTAGACTGGGGGTTGACAAACTATAGCCTGTGTGGGCCAAATCTGGCCTGCTGTCTGTTTTGTAAATAAAGTTTGAATGAGTTGTCATTAATTAATATATTTTCTGTGGCTGATATCACACTACAACAGCAGAGTAATTGTGACAGAGACTGTATGGTCTGCAAAACTTAAAATATTTTCTATCTGATCCTTTATAGATAAAGTTTGCTGACCACTTGTCTAGACAATCAACACAACAGTAAATCAAGCCCTCATTTATAGCATTTGCTGATTTCTATGGTATAAATACTCCTACCATGGCTAATTCCAAACTGTCAACATGATGTCACTTACTTCAAAAGCTGGGAAGAGATTTACACTATCTGCCATATAGATAAGATACAATGGACATAAAGAACCTCAAGAACATAGAATAGTAAAAGGTAGTAAAACAATGAGGAAATGTTGACTTTTTAGCATTTATAACCTTTATTTTAAATACATTTTATTGTACGTTTATATTTTTTAATTTTTTATTATGGCTGTGTTTAACAACTGGCTTGCAAAATTCCTGAAAATTTAACAACTGGATCTTGCAAATTGATACAGGACACCTATACTGTATAGTTAAAATAGTGCTCAAGAGTTATAAGCAACTTAGGTGAGTGAAGCAGAGACTGTTGGTTTCCCCCTGATCAAATATCTTAAAGATTTTAGGAAGTCAGTTTTCCTATAGCACCCATGGTACAGAGATTTGCACATAGTACTTGATCAATAAATGTCTGGCTGCTTCATTATAGAACAACTCTAGTGATTCCGTACATACAGTACTTGTCCGTGTGTCAGTGATTCTTTAAACCAATGCTTGTTTTCCGATTTGTTGTGTGTATTACTTTGACCATTATAATTTTATGCAAGCGTAAGCATTAGATATTCTCTCATTAATGTCAAGTGTAGTAACTGCATTTTTCATTTGAGGTTCATTCATAATTAGAAACAAGTTAAGTGAATTTGGAAAAAGATTGAGGTCCAAATGAACCAAAGCCCACATTTTCCATCTCTTGAATTCTGTTCAAGAGAACCTCCACATGGGATGTGCTCTGGGATGCCGTAAGGATCAACACGTCTAAAAGAGGATGGTGAGCAGTTTCTAAGGTTAATTAGATATGTGTAAACTTACAGGTAATTTACAGTGTTTGGCATGCTGATTTTAAGACCCTTAGCTGATACAGAATGCCCCTTTCGAAATAGGTCCCCTCCAAACCTGGCCCACTCTCAGCTTGGGTATCTGAGGACATTTTTCACTGCCATGATCCTTTGTTGCCCTTTCCTCAGGTGTTTCCCACACTCCACCTTCCGGCTGGGGCTATGAAGAAATCTTTGAACGTTCACATAGAATTGAGATGTCATGGAATCCACTGGATTCCAAGCTCTCTTTAAATATTAGAAATGTATGGGGAGGTAGACTTGCCAAATCAAATTCTATGAGAGCATGGCCAAAGAATCTGCGATTTGAAACTCACCCAAGGTGATTCTCATGGGTTGCCTGGTTGGAAGCCACTGCGTTTTTTTTTCTTTCAGACAGGAAGCCAAAATTAAGCACTTTTAGTGACTTAAGGCCACCTAGCTAGCAAGTGGAACGGCTGGGGCCGGCGGTCACGTATGCTGACTCCCAGGGTAGTGGTCTTCCACTGTCCCAGGCTAGGAGCCTCTTTCTGCCATGTGGCTAATCCCTTTTGCTGTTCAAAGGATGCCGCTTAAATCTGGGGATTTGGAAAGTAGGAGAAGCACTTCTTAAGTCAGGCTTTGACTGTTTAAAAGGTAGTCACTTAAACCCAGGTCTTTAAATTTTCCAAGTGCTAGGTATTTTACTATTTCATCTCTATTGCTTACTACCTTTATAAATAGAAGATGTGGCCCAACGTGAGTTCCAAAGACTTAAATTTATGATTTAAAACGAGTATTATTGTGAAGCTACACTTAACAAAAGATCTTCAGGTTCTTGAAGCCACAGGCAGCTTACTGCCACTGGAGAGACCTGCCACTAATTATCCCCCCATTTCCCACCTGCATTAGAATCACCAGGGGTGCTTTTAAAATGCAGATCCTGGGCCCTAGCACAGACTCACTGAATCAGAACCTGTGGGACATAGGGCCTGTGAACTTTTACCAAGCATCTTTGATCAAATATTAAGTAAACAGTGTGACTTTTTGTGTGACATTCAACAAAATCATCTTTTTTTAAATTTTTTTATTGTGGGTAAAAATCAAATTTTTCACAATACATACCAAAATTTGTAAAATGATATATAAATACATATGCATATATGTGCATTTGTTTACATAAATATTATTTGTTATATATATATATATATATATATTTTTTTTTTTTAAAGGTGCTTAGATTACCTAAATATTACTCAGAAATTACAGGGATTCCCATGCTCCCCACTGCCGACACCCCCAACAACACCCCACACAACCATTCCCCATCCGTGTGGTACAACACCCGCAATGGATACACACATCCTGGGGCCTTGCCACTGAGCATAGACCACAGTTCATATCACAGACCACACTCTCTCCCACCCAGTTCTGCATGGTATATGCTGATGGAAAATGGCCTACATCCGTCACCGCTTTGGCACTCAGGACAACCCCCAAAGTCCCGGAGGGGCAGTTCAACAAAATCATCTTTAGGTGTCATTTGACTCCTATGAAACACATTTAAGATTGGTTGTTTTCTCACAGGCCAGGGGACTCT